>VZTX01004046.1:0-10820 GCA_013400915.1 Pardalotus punctatus | reverse complement strand
GAGCAGAGAAATAATGTTTGTGGCAGAAGAATTGTGGTGATGGACTGACTAAGGAAAAACCCCATACCCTGCCCCTACCCAGAGCTGTTGGTTGTGTGAAGGAGGGGAGGGGGTGAGCTAAGGAACAGTGTCTTAAGAGGGAAGGGGGTGAGTGAAGAAATGGTGTCTTAAGAGCTTATTTTTACCTCTCATTTATCCTCCAACTCTGTTAGGTTAATAAATCACTTTGCAACTTAAGTTTCTTTCCTGTTTTCTCCTGTTCTTGTGCGTCCCTTCCCCACCACTGCCTCATCTCAACTCATGAGTCCAGTGTGTGTTAGTTTGATTCCTCTCCTCTGCATAGCTGCAGCAGAAGAAAGCATAGAGAGCAGACATCGTAAATCCCTGGCATTTGGCCAGGGTCAAAACTCGACAGAGTGTTCTACAGAGTATTCACAAAGCTGAGAATTTTTTTTCTCACTATGATTAATATTTCTTTTAGATGTAATTTTTTGAGAAGGATGCTCAAGTTTCAGTTAACTGAAACCTAACTTTTTTAACTAAATCTTGATTTAGGCATAAATCGTGTATTAAAAAGCAAAGTTTAGGGAAAACAAAAACTACTGATAATGGAAGAGCATAAAGATCCTCTTTCTGTTCCATTAACAAAGGGAAGTCTGAGCCATACTCTGAAGTGTCAGGCACGCTGATGAAGGAGAAATGTGATAACTGTAATCTTATTCTGAGAAGTAGCAAAGGAGCTTTTTGTCCCACAGGCTTCAAAATCTGATACTTCACTGTTTCAACGAAAAAGAGCTGTTACTATTGAACAGGCTGGATTACGCTTTCATGGGAGACAATGCATCTCCAGATGTACACACAATGACAATGAAGGCACTGAAACATTAACTGGAGTGGCTATCCCAGAGTTCAAAAATTATTCCAAGTCCTCCAGAAGTGCTTCTCGTGCCTGTCCACTATAACAAATTGACTTTCAGCATTCTCCTTTCTGCTCTTTGACAAACTATTTCCCAAACCTAATCCTCTGCTCTCAGACTTAACTGCCCAACGTGAAACAGTTTGCTTTAACCTCATGTGCTCTAATGCTCAACTTGTCATGTCTCAGCAGTGAAAATCATTTCCGTGTTTTATATGTATTAAAAGCTGAGCAGAGATGGATCTTTTCACCTAATTCAAAGACAATATTTATGTATAGCTAAACAAATGCTGAACTAGCTTCTTAATTAAATGTTTTAAGAAATCTGATCCAGCACTGAGGGGTTTTTTTAATTGTTTGAAACCCCAACTCCTTAAACTTGGTTAAAAAGTTTTCAGTTTTGGCATTTTTCTGCGTCATTGAGGAAATTACTACAGTGTTCATTACAGTGTAATAACAACAGTTAACAAGTTTGTTAATTATTCAGCTATATCAACTAAATCCAGATTGGCTATGCAAGACTTAACATAGTTTTACAAAATAATTTTACCATAATTTTGCCCACCAAGGCCTCTTAAAGTACTGCCAGCCCTCTAAACAAATAAAAAAGAAAAAAAAAAAGGACATTCATTACAGCAGACATTGAAAACATTTGTGTCATATTTCAAGTATATTATTGTTGTACAAAGCATTCTGCTTTGTTTGCAAACCTCATTTTGGCAACTGTAGAAGGTCTTCAACTACCCCATTCAAGTGAAACCATAGGTCACCCCAAGAATGGGTGGGAAAGAGACTGTCTTACCCATTACAAAATAATGAAACTAAGCCATAAGGAAATACTTAGCACATTCTAAAGACTCACCATATAGTCTTCCATTACAACAGGAGTAACCATTGCAATACTTCCTTCCCTCTTCATGTGTTATGTAAAATTCTCTAGCTGAAAAATTATCTCTTCTATCCTGTAGAGCAGCTACTGGCTTTTTTAAAAGACAGACTGATAATGTGATTCAAGCTATTGGCTTGTTTATTTACACTCTGTGGAAACCTTCAGAGAGTACCACACAAATGCATGTACAGTAACTGGCTGTATGGCCAGTTATGCCTCAGAGAATGCAATTATTTGGTTGCACGAATACAGTCTGTGTGTGACAAATACAGCACAAATACAAATTTTACTCTGTAAATGCATTTACAGAGTAAATTACAGGACAAAATACCCAAACTGTTGAACTACTTAAATACCACATCTGCTTGCAAGTTCCTATGCCCCGGAATTTCTCCATGTTTCCTTTTGACCTGTGCCTATGCTTTGGTTTCCTAAAGGAGCTCATGATATGAGCACCTCTTTCTGACAGTCAGTCCCAGACAAATACACCACCCACTTTTACAACTGTACTCTGGCACACAGAATGATGCAGTATTTTACTTTGCAGCTTGCCTCAGAGTGTTTTCAGTAACAGTCAAGTTCTCACACCATATATAACCAATTATCTAACATTTATACAGAGCTCTATCTGTACAAATGTGTTATTTGTCATGCCATTTATGCATGCTGCTGTCTCAGTATTCCCAAATTTCTTGCACTTCAGCTTTCAACAGAATTATGCCAGATTTAAAATCCACTATTCAACACAGCTTTTAGTCAGGGCCACATTTAGCATGTGCTTCCAGCCTATCAGTATGACGGAAGCTTCCAAAGCACAGACTCAGCTGGAGTATCACAGATGCTTCAGCCCACGATGTATCTGGAGTATCTCAGATATTTCATTGCCACCCATCTGCTGGATGACTGCACTATTTGCATATCACTCGAGTGCAAGAGTAGCGCTACTCCACACATTCCAGATTTCTGCTCATGTACCCCTTCCTACAGCATTAGCAAGCAAGCAAGTACTTCTCATACTGGTCACATCAGCCAACGCAACTTAAACCACCTAAAATTTAAAAAGAAAAAAAAAAAAAAAAAAAAAAAAGTCAATTTGCACAGCTTCCAAGTAAAACCTGCAAGCAGTGAATACCTGCAAGCCTGGATCTGCCTGCAGAGCATCTGAGCTGTGTGGACAGCAAACCCCAGCAGGCAGACAGCAGTGAGCTGCAGAACAGGCTGCAACATCTCCAGTCTCCTGAAGTATTCCTTCACCACTTTTAACTTGCGCTGCTACCATGCACTCACGCAAGCCCACAATGTTCCACACAGTCAGAAACTGGAAACATATGCACTGTACAACCAGGGGATAACATCTGAACCTTCTGAGACGTGACTTTGCTCTTGGAAACAGGCAGCACACTTATCCATTACTCATTTTAGGGCTGGTTTCCTGGAAAGAAATGGGCTTCTTTTACCAGCTAATTCAAAACATCACCTGACACCACCCAAAAAGTGAGAAAAATACCAAGATATTTCACGCTTCTGTGTTGTCAAATGCTAAGTGTAATAAATCGTGTCAAACATGCTAAAAAACTCCCACACCTCTGCCCCATCTGAAAACTTTGTAAAGAAAGTTTGCTTACTTCATACAAGCAAAGAAATTAATGCTTCTCTTAAAGCATGTTTTAAGGATCACAGGTCTTAAAAATAAAACAGAAGAGAAAACCAGAAGAAATTACACACTTCTGTTGATCTGGATTATCAAACACCACCAGCTCTACTGCTGACCTACTACCACACTGTCTAGTCTCAGAGAATGTAATCACTGTTAAGGAGAAGAGTGACCAAAGGGAGGAGGAAAACTACACACATGCAAAAAATACTTCCCCCATGCAACACAGTACCACAGTAGTTATTAATGTTTTCCTGGTAGAGGCACTTGTCTGGTATGAAACCAAAGGGCAGTGAGAAACCCAAGAAAAGGGAAAAGGACAAGATCTCAGTATTTAAAAGCTGCTAAGTAGCTACTGTTACTGAACAGAAAGTGATGTAAAGCAAGCTCCAACGTATGACATGCACACCTTTACAGACCTTCAGGCTGGTCAACTGCAACAGAGATACAAATTTCAGTGCTTCAAGCGCTTTGGAAGTCCCCAGTTCAACAAATACCAACCTCACCAGTAAGAATGGTTCCAAACAGGCTGCCCACATGCTTTCCTTTCTGGTTGCACATTTTCTCCTACTGCTTCATTCCAAAATTACACTTATTCACTAAGATAACAGACAGTATATTTGAAGGAACCTACTTTTCCACCCAAGTACAAAAGCTGGAAAGAATATGTGCACAGCAAAATGCACTGACACAGTTAAGTAACTGTTGGAAACACAATATTTATAACCTGAAAAGTATCAGCTGAGTTTAAAAAAAGAGTGTAAAAACTGACATTTAGACATATAAGCTGTTTCCTGCATGCTACTACCAAGTCTTCTCCCTTGCCTAGCACTTTCACAAGAAAATCAGAGCAAAAACCAGCAAGAAACAGAGATATAAGCATGGTAAAAGTTACAAAACTTAAAATATAAGCTCTGTTGCACTAGATTTCCTGAATTTCCTGTGTAGGAACTATTAATTTTTTGTGAATTTCCGGGCACACAGAAAACACACAAAATTGCATAATACACAACCACTGGAAACCACTTGAGCCAAGGTCCACATTTCCTAAACCAAATCTTTCAAAGCAGAGAATCACAGAATCACAGAATCACTTCAGTACCACACATCAAGAGACAGGAGTAAAAGCATGCATTATACTTACAGTACAAGAGAAGGCCAATAGATAGAAATAATCATCCTCAGCTGGTCTAATGAAATCTTGGAGCACACATGTCTCTCTCCAGGTCAGAGGCAAATTTCAAACTTGTATATACACAAGTAGGGAAAGTTGAATTGCATACGCTTAGGTGATACGCAAAACAATTAAGCTATTATCTGTGGATTAGAAAGGATGATGATGTGAGGGGGAGAGGATGGTGAGAAGACTGCATCCCAAGGGAACTAAACAGGCGAACAGACACCCTGGAACAGAGTTTGCCTGTAGGGATAAGTATGAAATTATAGTCAAGTAAAACCACTCTCAGGTCCATGGCTGATTCCACACAGGACAGCCAGGAATTTCAATCCCACCCTCTTGCACAGGTGTTTGGCAGACCACCATCAAGGATGAGACTGAAAGATCAGAGGATATTTGTATAAGAAAGATGGTTCCCTGCTCCAATGACAACTGGGATTTTGTCCTTCACATACAGTTTGCATGAACAACCTCTGCACCACTCACTTGGTTTCACTTACAGAGAATTTGATGCAGCAGATAAAGTATCGGATTTTGCAGAAAGTTCACATATAAAATTCAGAGATTTTTGCAGTTCTGCAGAGATGCGTCTTTCCAATTCCTAGACACCAAACATTATCCTGTAAATTTTCAAGAATTCTTAACTGACAAGAAGACACAGCAATTTTCAGTGTGATCAAATACAACTGTAGTAGCTTCAGATCTTGCTCACTGAAACAAAGACACATATGCCAGAAGCCACAGCAAACCGTGGTCAGTGTATCTACAATGGTATCTGACATTTCCAGTGAATTTTATTTTTCCTCCTTTTGTTTTTTTTTGACACAGTTAATCTTTATAAATTACTTATAAATTGGGGAGCTCTATTCTGCTTTTAATTCACTGTTAAAATAATATCACATTCTGCTGGAGAAAATCATGCAGAAACAAGTGAATTGACTGACAACTTAAACAGAGCATGTCTAAGAGCACACTAGGAAATATGGCACATGCTGAAACAGGCAAAATGAATGGAATCATTTTTACGGTTCCATTTTCAGAAAAGAAATGTTTAATAATTTGTATAAGAGATCAAGAATAGAAACTTGCATTTTAATCACCCATCTGCCATTAGCTTGCTGCATGAATCACAGCTTATTTGGGCCCCAAGCCTGTAACATGAGCAAAAAAAAGTGGTCACCAGCCTCACAGGGACATTGTGAGGGTTAGTTTAGAGAACACTTGGGCCTCAGCTCAGTGATGCATCTGAGTACAAGCCTACTTTTAAGTAAATAAATAGGTACACTTAAGTCAACAACTTTCACACAAAAGTGACGGGTTTGCCACATTCACCTTAGAGAACCTGAAAAAGACAGTAGGGGAAAAACCAAATGAAAACCACAGAAACACATTTAAACTACTTCTCATATTGGCAATAAGAAGTGGTATACAGGTATCTGCAGTCTCTAGAAAAATGTGAATCTCATCCAAAACAGCTACAGCTTAAGACTTCAAAGCAGAAAATTTGCTATGTAATGGTCACACACTTCACAGAGGTAGAGCTGAATTTTGGCACTACCATGAATCCCTGACAAAACTGAGTTTGGGCCTACAATCCTCCTCTAAAGAGAAGGAAAGTTAAGATTGAGTATCTATTATTAAATTAGAAAAGCTCTTATAAATAGTCTTTAAGCACATATGAAAGTACAGAATATAACAGGCAGTGGAGAAAAGAGTCAGATAGAATAGTTTGCTTTGGTAAACTGACATATGCAAAAATACTCCTGAGTGTACTCATACAATCACTTAATCATCAAAGGGTTGTCACGTTTAAGTTATATTTAAAACACTAATGGGTATAAGAACACACTCTCTTTCATATCAGCATGTGGATTTCCTTCTTATGCAAAGCTGTTAAGTCCTTAGAATTTTTTTTCACTCCAATTTGAGCTTCAGTAAATGATGTCACCCCTTATTTTGTATACTTGAAAGACCGTCTCTGTAGATTTTAATCATGCATCAGCCACAAAAAACCAATGCTGCTTGAAAAGCTCAATTGTTGCAGCTGCACACCCACATTCTTGTATTTGTATGAGCCAAGTTAAATGAGTTTGCATTAAAAAAATAATTAAGAGCACCAAATCACATCCAGTGAGAACAAAGCTGTGACTTCAGCAGCTCTTAGCTGTTTGAACCCCCAAAGGATTCTTCATCCTGGTGATGGATGACTGAGAGAGAGGCTACATGGCACAAGTCCATAGAGTCAGAAGTAGCTGGTAGAATGCAAATGACATTTCATGCCTCTCCCAAGGAGAACAAAAAAAGCTGACACTATGAAGTCTCTGAACCTCACTCAGTACTTTATGCTTTGGACTTCAAGAATTTGTGTAGGTTCAGTGAACAACAAGGCTGCAGAAGAGAAGTCATCTGAGAATTACTGGATAAATAACACTGCTTCGAGCTTAGGAAGTTCTTGAAATGCAAGCTGTTGAGGCTGGAAGCAGTAGCACCACTATGTAGCAGCTTCACCAGGCTACTACTACTCACCACTGTCAGCCACTGGGAAATTGCCTGGATGGACACTGTGCCTGAAGTGATGTGGTCACTCTTCTACTATGCTTTAAGACCTCATTTAACCATCTTTTGCCTTCACTTTTCCAAAATCACCTCTCCTCCTCTAAGGACCAAATTCCCCTCAACTCAGCCACTGCAACTGCCTGCTGACATCAGCCTCACAAAATACACCTTCACCTGAGCGCTTACATTAACATGCCCAACTGATACACAGTAGCTGAAACACGTTTTCATTTTGCTGTAGTAATGGTGGCAATCCAGCAGCAGGGCACAGCATACACTAGCTAAATAAATGAGGGCACAAAACCTTCAAAGTAAGACTCTTGTAAAAAGAGTTTCTACTGATAAACTAATGAAGAACAACTTAACTGTATATCTGAATGCCAAGGTATCACAGAAATCACAAGCATGTAAGTTTGGAGCCTGGTGAATAATGAACAGCTACTTAACTTACACAACATGAAACATTTGTACAACTTTATAAAAGAATGAAACATGTTCTATCATTTCCCTTTTATAAAAACCACGAACAGCATGCTTTGGATATCTCAAAACAGCAAAATTTCAATCTTCAAACTGCAAAACAAAGCCCTCTAATGCACCATTAAGCATGCATTCTGCTGAGCTGGTGGTTGCATTCATATTTTGGCTTACTGTGTTAAATTCTGTTCTAGGAAACTGCAAGAACTCCACACCCAATGGTCAAGCACTGCAACCTCTTGCCAGGTATAACTAATCATCTTGTATCACTACACTACTTTTTTGATCATGTTCTTCTCAATCCCATGTGCCAAAAAGATAGAAGAGCTACTAGCACATTCCCTTCCATTAACCTACTTCACAACAAAGTAATAAAATCAGTTACAAGTTCTAAAGTATGCATTCTTTAATTCCTTCAGTATTTCCTTTCCATATTGGCAAATACATTACTTTTCTCCCTCACATCTTTGCTCAGTTTTTCTACTCCTTTTTCATTTTTTCTCAGTATTACCATTCCAAGAAAATATTTCTGTGGATTTCTACGCCCACATCTACAAACAATTCATTCCCATTTGTCTTGCCAAAAACACCTCCATTAAATCGACAGTGAAATCCCTTTTAGTAAAAGTAAGCTGAGAATGGATCGAGTCTAATCATGACTTGACTCCCAACAAGAAACTGAAATTTACAATACAGACTTTAATCATGTGTTCATGCATACTTCAGGTGATTCTATGGAACAGTCTTACTAATGCAAAGCATTACCTTTAATGGTATACTTCAGACTACACTCCTATGATTTAATTTTTTAATATACAGAAAGTGAGATTTACTAGGTGATAATTTTCCTACTAGTTTCTGTCTGAAATTTTTTAATCACTCATGCAAGCACACAGAAGGTGAAGAACAGTGTCATGGCAAGCCCTAGAAGTCCTGCATGATGTGGCCCATCAGCCAAGGAGCTCCTTTAGCTGCGGGGCAGGTGTAGCAGGGGTGTGCCCTTACAGCTGTGGAGGCTGCAGCATCAGCCACCAGCAGACAATCGCAACCAGGTTCCCTCTCCTCCCCAGCTCCCCCCAGCTCCTGTACAAGACAGAACCATGAGGAGATGGAGCTCCAGTCCTAGCACAGAGAGTGGCTGGAGCCTTCCCACAGGTAAAGCAGCAAACAGCTCCCTCCTGTTCAACAGGTACAACAAACAAAATTGAGTCAATGCTGGTTTTCTGCAAACAAGACTTTCACAGCAAGAAGCTAAAGAGACTTAACACAAAACACTCAAAAACATGATGTTAAAACTGTTTAATAAAACTTTTCTGAAACACACTAGATATATAATAAAGGAAGTAAATGACTGTGCTTCATACTTAAAGCACAGTATAAGAATAATCTGTAATTAAAAAACATTTTTTGTCCTGACTGTCCAAGGCATGCAGACATTTATTTGCGACTTCAGTGGTAAGAATGTTGAAATACTTAAATCAGACTGGAAAGCACCTGTTGCACGGCACCCTGTCATTACTCAAGGAAATAAAACCTCCTAACTTCCTTTAAAGTACAATTTACTCAAATAAGTATCAACTCAAATAAATTTAAAAAAAAAAAGAAAAAAGAGAGAAAGAGAGGAAAAAAAAGAAAGGAAGAAAGGAAGAAAGGAAGAAAGGAAGAAAGGAAGAAAGGAAGAAAGGAAGAAAGGAAGAAAGGAAGAAAGGAAGAAAGGAAGAAAGGAAGAAAGGAAGAAAAGAAGAAAGGAAGAAAGGAAGAAAGGAAGAAGAAAAGAAGAGAAGAAGAAAAGAAGAAGCTGCAACATAACCAAAGTAGTCCCACAGGCTGCACTCCACCTCTTTTTATATTCATGCCTAAGAGGAAAAACAACCTTTTTTGTTCCCCTGGTGTGTCAACTTGGAAGAAAAATTAACTGTGCCACCAAAAGGTAACCCAGTCACAGGACCTGTTATAGCTGGGAAACTTTCAATGGCTTTCATAGGCTCTTCTGACAACTACAGTTTTTACACACAAGAGACATCATCTTCTACCAGTTAGTGTTTCTGCGAACTAGCAATAAATCAGGTGAACTGGCTAAAAGCTTCCAGCCAACCCTCACCACCATGTTCCCCACAAAACACTGTGGGGCAAATGTGTTAATATTCGTAATTAAAAAAACCTACAGTCTGCCACTGAAAAACATCTGTCACATCTCAAAACAGCACACACCACAGCTCTCCTGTTGAGATCGTATGCTGAATTTCAAAAGACACTCTCATTTTAGCATGGGCCTCACAAGACCCCTTGTCTTTGTCCTCTTTGCCTCCACATTCCCTTTTTTCTTCCTGAATCGCTTTACAGCTGGGGGCATTACGTGTGCTTTACATAAGTTATTTCTCTGGCCACTTTGCCTAGCTCAAGTCCCTGCCATACAGTCTGCTGGATACTGTATTAGTAGCGGGAGTGCAGAAGGAGTAGGCCCAACAAACTTGATCTGGCAGAAAGTTTCACATCCGTGCAGGCAATGCGCAGGATCCATGCAGACAAAGCACCTCGAAGAGCTATAGACTCCCAAGAACCTCCCTCCTCCTTACTACTACCCATGGGCCACTCCACATCAGTAGCTAAGCCACTGCAAATCTTTTTCTGTGATTCAGTAAAACATACTAATGCCACATAAAAATGCAAAGTACTTCTTTATGCTCCTTACTACACTGCCTTTGTCAAGCCCCAGCTTCTATTTTGTTTTTAGAACTACTCAGAAACATAAAATCTCTTCCTTTTTAAGGAAACCGTTGTCATGAATACACATATAAAATATAAACAAGGGTACTATTTCCAGCACACAGCCCTCATCCAAGCTGTCATACAGCCCAAATGCAGCGCATTAATCACTAAACACCGTCTTTTCTTAGAGAGGTGCGATGATGTACAATTCTTACTGTTTCATCGGTGCCTCTGGGCAAGTAAAGCAGCTGCTGGTTATCAGTCACAAGGAACGCATTCCTCTAAAGCCCAAGCACTCGGGGATGCCTGTGACAAGTCGCAGCACAGCCACGCCGGGATGCGAACCGCTCTCCACCGCGATCCCGGCAGCATCCGACCGGGCGCGCCAACAAAGCCGCAGCCCCGGGAGCGCGGCCCCGCCGCCGCACCTGCCGCGGGCACG
>VZTX01004044.1:1348043-1396090 GCA_013400915.1 Pardalotus punctatus | reverse complement strand
GCTGTTCTCCCTGCACCTTGGGCTGCAGCACTATACTGCATCAATAAGAGTGACAAAATCTGACTGCTAACTTGAACTTGAATCAAAATTTTATCTTCTATAGATTTTGGGGTTTTTTTCCTATCAGATTATTGATCTATTCAGCATCCTTCATTTTACCAGTTTTACGAATATAGCATTTTTCAAATGCAAATGTAGTTTCAGATATTGTTCTTCAATGCACTGTAATCCTGTTGACCCATCTTCTTGAGAAAACACCCTACAACAAGCTGGATATGCCTTAATCTTTGGCAGAATTGGGATAATATGTCATAATCCATACATGTTCAAGTAAGAATAAATTGAACCGACAGCTTTACATATGAAATCTTGAATAAATCTCAAAATTCCTACCTCACTTTAGTCAATGCTGAAGGCTGATGAATTATACAGAGAAAGTGTTTACACAAATATAACAGCTGCATAGCCTGAAGTATTAAGTACTGGTATGAAACTTACACACACTCACATTAAATTTTATGGAAAACTGTCTGAATGGACCTTGAGAGGAAAAGAATCCCATATGAAAACTATGCTGTATTTGTTTTTCAAACTAATTAATCCCTCATTAAAGCACTTCTTGTGTCAAACTCCTGTCTTAGTGTGCCCTGGTCATACAGGTACCAAAAATATTACACAGGGAAAAGACACACAGAGACAAGCCATCTCCCAGCAATCTACATATGCCACAGCTCTTTTCAGTGAGTTCTAACCCCAGTCTGACACCAACTTCTGCATCAGCCTTGGACAAATCAGCTGGGTGGTTCTTATTTATCCACCTGGTGTGGGATTGTAAGGGAAAATGAATGCTGACCGAGTGATCAGTGACAGAAGTGTGCGCTTGTTACCCACACACTTTTACTGTTCCTAGTCCTACCATTTTCTCCCTCAATCCAAATGGTGAATTTTTCATTACAAATATAAAGGCAGGAATAAAGGCAGAGACTATGGCACTTTATGGTTGAGCAGTGTTTATAGAATTGCATTTCACAGCTAGTATGTGATAAGCACACTTGTCAAAACCTGGCTAACCTATATATTCACTTAAAAGAATCTTCATGACCTTGCCATATACAGTCTCATACTGGAAAGGACTTGAAACTTTTAATTATTTGCTTAAATAAACTTAAACTTGGAAAAAAAAAAGTCCTTGGCCCCCCGCTGTTTCTGAAAAAAACCAAACAAACCGAAACACAAAACAATCATCAGAAATACTTTATAGAATAAAAAAGCATGAGGATTGCAAGCTGGTTAATATTTGCATGATCTTTTTTTTTTTAATTTAGCAGACATTAATAATTTTTAAAGTTTTCTTCTTTATAATTGATGTGACTACCTATAAAAAATGTTTATTTTTTTAAATCATGTGTAGTAATACCTGGTTGTCTATTTTTAATTCAGTGCAACTATCAATGCTACACTTACTCAAAGTTCACTAATAACATATGCTTGTATGTTAGCCAGGAAATCTGGATTAAAAAAAAGGGGCGAGGGGTTGTGAATATTACCAGCAAAAACTTGAGAAATAAATTGCATTTGCTCTTCTCTATGAAGTTTTCCCAAAAGCTTCAAAGATTGCCTCACACAGTTCACTATTTGCAATGCTTTAGAACTCACCACAGAAATTACATTTGAATACTTTTGACTCCTAGAACCTGAACTCTGCCACCTTCACTAGCAGAAACTTTTTTCCTTATCTATCACCAGGAGTTCCTCCTCCCAGTGCCTCCACAACAGCACTGCAGGATGCCACACAGACTGAGTACATAATGTTCCCTTCTTCCTCTGAGCTGCAGCCCTACCAAATTTATGTAAATCCATAGTGATCTACTTACCTGTCCACTATTCCTAAACTAGGCTGGGAAATGTGCCAGTTTGGCCAGTCTCTGAATTTGTATTTCACATATTCTGATGATAAGGGCAGCAACTAATGTTACTAATATCTCAATAACCCAACAAGGATCTATTTTAAGGTAGAGCGACTCAGTAATGGCTTCAAGCTCTCATCAAATTCAGGCTGACATGACTGCATAAAAAAAGTATGCCTGATCTTTTAAAGATGTCTTTGGAACCCTAATAAAAAACAAACCAAACCAAACCAAACCAATCTGAAAATCAGTAAAATAACTATTCTCTTATATAACTTTTTTTTACTTTCCATCCTTTAGGAAACAACGCTTTTGAAAGCTATAAAATGAAAGCTATTCATCACCGAAATATAATGTCATCACTTTTTCAAAAGCCTCCCATAGAAAGACAGACATTTAAGATGACAGAGTAAAGTCTTTGCTTAATCCAATTAGCATTTAAATATTTGAATCAATAAAAGATGACAATTGGACTGGGCTAGAAGCCAACTCCCTGAGAGTCATGCCTTTTGTCACACAGTCTTATTTGCACCGCTGTGTTACTGAACAGTTGTAAACATACCAGAACAGTAAATACCCGTGACACAATCTGGGAGCTGTATCAACTTAAAATCTTTACCTTCTATGGCAGCAAAAGGAGTAACCTAAAATCAATAGCCAGTAATGATTTGCAGGAGACTGGACTGGTTATGATCTGTTTACAATGCATGTGATGAGACCCATTAGCTCATAGAAAACGGCAAATGAGAGTACTGTGACTTTGTATGTGACCTGAAACAGTTAACAATACTGATATTTAATCATCATAACCGTGATGATGCAGAAAACAAACCCTACTCAACATTTGTTTTCCCAATGGCACTTGGCAGATGAGCATACAGCAAGTGCATTTGCTGGAAGTGCTTATGCCTAATGAGTCACTAACATTGCTAAGTTCAGTCTGCATCTTTTAGTGCTAAGAGACAGAAAGGAAGGAGTAGTTTTAAGAAGTTTTCTACTAGAAAGCCAGTCTGAAAATGTCTGCTTAATTAGGTAGTTATTTGGTCATTGAGTCACCAGCGCCTGAAAACTCTACTTGCTCTTTATCACAAATGAATGGCATCAAGGCAAAAAACCAAGTGTATGTAACGTCTTCCTGAACCATGTAACAAAGTAATCTTTACTAGCAATACCCACACAGAGAACACTTCACCCATCTCTTTCTTCAGTTTCCTGGAAAGATTTCAAATTCTTCCAGGTTTCTTCAATACAGCTTTTTCTGTTGCCCTTAAGTGCAAGAAGTAAGCACTCCTTGTCAACTGAGCACTTGCGTTTTCTGCATTAGCCAGACATGATGAACACATATTCTGCAAAGTGAACTATGGCCCCTCCCACAAAAGTTGATAAAAAAACAGTTCCTGATGAATTTCAGATGATAACTTCTCCCATAAAAGCACACATCTGGGAGGAAGAGAAGCAGTTCAAAACCAACTGATCTTCATATGAGGCACATCTATAATCCCCACAAAAAAAAAACCACTTGGCTCTGTTATTTGTAAGGGCTGCCATCAGACTATCTCATATTGTCCAACCAGTTCTGCTTGATTGGGAGGGAAAAAATACTTTTGCTTAATAGCAAACCTCAGCTGTGATGCAGCATTGTGTTCATTCTCTCATGATATTCAGGGTGAGTTTTCCTGCCACCACTACTCCCTTTTGCACCTGGCCATGTTTATTTTCTAAACCAGTAATCTGGTAAGAAACTCTTAAGCAAAGGAGATATGTTCATGATCCCACACTGAACCAGTGCGCACTGAGTAGACAGTTCTATTAAATAATGGGTAGGTCAGTGCCTGGGGAGCAACATCCCCAAAACCACTCTTGGGATTCTCCAACATCCAAGGCAAATGACAGAAAAGGGCCCATCATTCGGCCATATATATATATATATATATATATATATATATATATATATATATATCCAGGAGTNATATTTACAGGAGGATAAGGAAACCCAGTTCCAGTCCAGGAAAAGCAATGACTTGTCAAGGGGATTTCTAAATACTTTAGCAGCTCCAGAATTTTATTCACAGCCATAGGGGCCCTATCATAAACTAAATATTGTCATTCTAGATGTCAAGAGCTTGTGCTTCTGGCTTGCCATCTTTCAACAAATAATGCATCTCCCATGCTGGGGAATCTTCTGTGTCTGAGAAACTTACAGCTTTGTATTAGGAAAATAAAGCAACATGGTTCATTGCACTACTTGGAGCAGCTGCTTAATTATCTTTCAGTACTTGCACACAGCTCCTATGAGCACTGGTAATACAGAGGCACCAGCCATTCTTACCCAGAACCATGGAGAGATTGGCAGAGGGTCATGGCCTAAGTGTCTCTTCTCTGGGTGGAGCAGAACCGGAAGATTTGTGCAGTCAGAGGCACTGCAGAGAGATGGGCTGATGACAGGAGCGATGCCAGAACAAGCAGATGCAACAGACTTATCACTTGAAACCTGTACATCTCTTATTTCTGGGTGGGGGGGAAAGAAAAAAGAGATCTTGGTGCAAGCCTGGGACATTTTCAAGAAAAACTGGATGCAAAGCAGTCAGTGACATGCCTGTACAGAAGACAAATTCTTTCTGATTATATTCTGCTAATGAAGGAACAAAATTAACCTAAGAAGGGAAAAAACACCACCACCACTTCTACAAGAAAGCAATTAAAATAGTCTTAATGCTTTGGAATATTGCTAGATGATCATTCTTGGATGGTCCTTTCTCCAGCTTCTGCAGCAGGAAGAACAGGGTTGAAAAAACAATATGGGGAACAATGTGAGAACACCCTGACACAACAAGGACCCTTCAACACTTCCTGTTTAATTTTCATCTGATTGGCTTCTCCAGTCACAGTAACATTATGTAGCTAATCTGTTCTCTTAATAATTTGCACCAAAATCCTTAGCTCAGTAGTAGCTCTGGCCAATGCATACATAGGAACAGCGAGGACAGTATAAGAATTCAGCAGTACCAAGGAAAATTCTAATCCTACTAAATTTGGCAGCACAAATCTCTTATATAACCTGTGATTTAGAGGACAGGCTGATCATCCAGGAATATTACCATGTTCTTCTCAGTACATTAAACAAAACTGGCAACTCTCCATGACAAGTTTTCTTTTGTTTTTCACTGCATAATGTCTCAGGAAAGACATCCCATGCTTACAAAACATTTCTAGCATCAACAATACGCTTTTATATGACAATTCAATTATACTGAGGGTGTATATAAGTTTAATAGCTACTCTTAAGTGCTTCTCTGCCAAGGCTGCCTTGAACTGCAGTACATCTCTGAGGTTCAGGAGATGGATGGCTTGTGGTCTAAATTTAAAGCAGTGAGACTTCAAAATAATGCTTGGAAAATGAGCTTTTCTCAAAGTTGACTGTTATGTCAGCAAATTTTACAGATCTTAGGAACTGAAACTCTCACGAGGCTAAGGAGCTTCGAGAGTTAGAGATGAAAGATCCTGAGCATGTACAAACCACTAGAAAAACAAAACAGTTTGTACCTACCATCAAGAAAAGCCCACCAAAAAAAAACAACCTGTCCTTCTTTTACAAAAAAAAAATAGATTCTAACATGCAGAAGCAGCTGCCCAGTAATAGGATACGAATGTATAAAAGCTCAATTCACAAAATAATTATGAATAAAGCATCATGTTATTTAAATTCCTGTTGTTCTTCAATCGGTTACAAAATGAGGTAAGAGTTCATTCAGAGTCAATATTTATAGAGTGCAATAAACATTCAATTCATACCAATTCATTCAAGAATTATGATGTCATGCCTTTGAAATAGAGATGCTGGCCAGTTCCAGGAAGACAAGAAGTTTTATTCACAGAATAGCAAAAATCAATCAATCTTATAGCACATACCCATAAAGGGTAAAGAGTCCAGGGATTATTGAAGAATCTGCTACCTGAAATTGTCACACATGCTGACAAGACTTGCAGCAAAATTTGAAGCCAATTACAGACATTTTCCTCTCCCCCATACAAAAGATGTATCATAGAGATATACACGAATATGGGAACTCCTTGATGTGTTTGGAAACAAGTGGCCAGCACCAAGCTATCACCAGATAGCTAATCCACATACCGCCATTCAATTGTTACAATAGGAGAAGCTTTTACAATAAAAAGCAACAGCATTCCTCTCTTCTTTTGGGAGCCCCAGCTCATTCCACTATCCAGACAAAACTTCTTAGTAAATACAGAATCCCAAGAATAATTACCCCTTTAGCAACTGCAGGAAGCAAACACATTTGAATGAGAAACTTTGGTGATAAATGCTCAACAATGGATAGTTAAGGATGACAGGAAAGGTCAGACAATCCCCTTTAGAGAGCTACTTGAAGCACAACTACAGCATGGCAGGAAGGCAACTATATGCCCAGCATTCTTCATTTTGCCCCACAGAAAGAACAGCAATTTTTCAGTTTCCATTAGTCATGCATATGAGGACAAAAGGAAACCTAAAACAGAGTATCTACTCATAAGGCAATTCCCATAAATAAGTTTTTTCTGTTACAATTGAAAGACAGTTGCAGAAGCATGAAACTGCCAAGAGGAGGTTGGAGAGAGGAGGAAATACTTAAATAGGTGTAAACACTTACACCCTGAATTAAGAGTATCATTTTCTTCCCTTAAAATGCATGCAAAGGGAGTGGTTATTATGCTCCATAACAGAAATTGCTTTAATATGTAGAAACTAAGCAAAGGACAAAAGAACTGCAGAGCCACACTCAGCCTCTCATGTTCAGAGACTCACTTAAAGTCTTGTATCAAACCAGAGCAGAAAAGCAGGCAGCCTCCTTTGATCTTTCAAATTTGACACATATAAAAGTAATTACATCATAGAATTCAAGAGCCAGTTTCAAACCAAGTATTTAAAAGCCAGACTAACTTATAAAATTATAAGACTGTGACATTTATAAATTGACGCTCATTATTTTATTGCCTTGGGCCACCCCATGCCCTCTGTAAAGTCTGCTTGGAGGCTAACAAGGGAATAGCTGATCAGTCTTAATGCCTGCGCTGGTTTTGGATGGGGTAGAGTTAGTTTTCTTCACAGTGGCTCGTTGGGGCTGTGTTCTGGATTTGTGCTGAATACAGAGTTCATAATACAGAAATGTTTTTGTTATTGCTGAGCGGGGCTTACAGAGCCAAGGCCTTTTCTGCCTTTTGTACTGCCACAATGGCAAGGAAGTTGGGGTTGCCTGGGAGGTTGGGAGGAGACACAGACAGGAGAGATGACCCCATCTGACCATTGGGATATTCCAGACCACACGACATCATGCTCAGTGTATAAAGTGGGAGGAAGAAGGAGGAAGGGGTGGACATTTGGAGCGATGCAGTTTGTCTTCCCAAGAAACCATAATGGGTGATGGGGCCCTGCTCTCCCGAAGATGGCTGAACGCCTGCCTGCCCATGGGACGCAGTGAATTAATTCCTTGTTTTGCTTTCCCTATTAAACTGTCTTTATCCCATGAGTTTTCAAGCTTTTACCCTTCAAATTCCCTCCCCAGTCCTGATGGTGAGGGAGTGAGTGAGCAGTTCCATAGGGTCTGGCTGGGGCTAAACCACAACAATGCCAAAGAACTACCAGGGCAACACACTAGATTTCAGTAGCTTATTAATTTGTGATTTAACCAACCCTACTGTAGGCAGAAACAAAATACAACAGGACAATTGCATTAAAATCTGAAGAGCAAGAATGTAAGGGTTTGAGATGAGAATAATTAAAAATACTTATAGGCATAGAACTAAATGAAGATACTTTAATGATGTGATGCAAGCTCATATTTTATACATCTATAAAACATTACCATGAGATAAGCAGAAAACTTGTGACAGGCAAAATAAAAAGTATTCATCTCAAAGATCTGTGTTATGATGGTAACATAATTTCAACCTATCCACTAGGATCTTCTCATTCCATTTTAACTGTATCAGTTGCTGAAAACCACTACCTTTAAATACCAGCTAATATTAGTGCTAAAACAACAATAATCACATATTATGTACATTTTAGGCAAGCAACCAGGCTGTCTTTACCTCTCATTACAAGTACTATCTTTCAGAAAGTAATATTCACAAATTATTTTAGAGAAAAGTTACTGTACAAAGACACAGAAGCTAAAGTTCATAAAAAGACTAGTCAATACAATTAGACAGAAGTTTGCTTGTAGTTCTTCGTATCCAAGACCTTCTTGCCACACATTGAGCAGATGCCTATAAGCACACAAAAGGTGTGTAAATTACTTTAAAATCATTGAAGTCTTTCTTCAGAAACACAGTTGCTATGCTTTTGTAGGGATTTTTTTCAAAAAATTGTTCAAATGAGATCTCATTGACAATCTAACTGTGCATTTTCTCAACAGAGATTGCAAACTTAGAAGTAATATAATGACTCCTAATCCAAATTATTATTTGCAGCATATGTGTAATACTTCCACTTAAGAAAATAAGCTGTATTTTGAGAGCATTATGATTCACAACACTGCCTGAAGCCTCTGTAATTTGCTGGAATGCCGGAAGAGAGACAGGAAAGGCTCACATCTGCCAAACAGGTAAAAATGCTGTATTGTTAATTGTTCCAAGTCTCATAGCCAAACCTGGCACAACATGAACAGAAAGTAGCAGGGCTAAGAAAATACAGTCACCAACAAACTGACTGCTAATGGGGCATTAACAGGTGGGGGGCTTCAGACAATTGAGAAAGTTTAGAATACGTTTTCATAGAACTAAGGTATTTACAGAGGAGGAGTGAAAGAAAAACAATAAACACCAATAATACTTAAGAGCTGAAGTGAACACTGATGTCCCAAAGGACTTTGAGTTTCAAGTCAAAAGACTAACGCAGCAAAATGTACACAAGTTTGGCAGAGACGTGGGTTGTCTCAATCTTTCCCTCTCCTTCCAAAGCAGAAAGGCACTAAACCTTTTATCTGGTACGACCACATCTCATTTTACACAACCATTCACCTGCAGACAAAAAATATCAAGAGGCATCTACTGCTCTCTCCAAATCATGTGCTTTCATATATTGACATCATGACTGGACATGTAACTAGCAGTTCAGTAGGAAAGAGATCAGCAGGGAACATACCACATGATCTACTTTGGAGACCAAAATTCAGCCCACTAAATACTGATTTCAGGTCTAAACTGAGGAGTAATTAACTTGAGATTGCCTCTCAATTTCAGAGACACGCAACAGCTGAAGCACTGAGCTGTATTACTGCATTTGCTTCAAGAAACATGCCCCAATGACATCTTCAATGGTCAGAGCTAGAACCTAAAGCACTTAGAAAGTTCTTAATTTTATAAAGACGACAGGTTCAACCTGGAAGGATACACAGGCAGACAAAAATCAAATCCTGAAGCCCACCCAAACCAGCCATAATTTTAAGAAAGAGAACAAGGTTCTACCTTATGGGATTCAGGCAGCCATCTGGTGAACAACTAGCAGTCAACATTCCTACAGGAGGCTGCCAAACCACTGACTCAGTGACACAGCACATACTTATTGAACAATTAATTTCATAAACAAAACTTACTACTGGTCAGCTGTATCTCTACATCAAAAAACCAGTTCACCTCATGTGCTATAAGGATTCCTTGGCATTAAATCATGTAACTGAGTTCATGATGCTTTTGTCCCTTTCAGGAATTTTAGATTTAGCTATTACAAAAAGGGGAGAAGAGAGAAGGGAGCAGAAAAGGGACTGCAACAAGCAATTGAGTTTTACAAAATCTGAGTGTTTTTAAATTATGGAAAATCAAACTTGTTAGATGATAGTTCTCTATGCAATTGCCAAGATTAAGCTTAGAGTTATTTTCCACATCTACTGCTTCAGATACCAGAAACATTCTAAAAGCAGCAGAATCACAGAATGACACAGGTTTAAAAGAATCTCCATCAGTCTCTAGTTCTGCCCCACTCAAAACACAGCCAACTTGGGTAAGGCTGGCTCAGGATTTTTCAAGTCATTCTCTGAATACCTCCTGTAAAGATTCCACAACTTCTGACGGCACCTGTTATTAGAATATTTGATCACTTGCACACTCAGAAATTGCTTTCCTTGTACGTAATGAGAATTTTCCATGTTCTAACCTGTGTACGCTATTTCTTATTCTATTACTGCGCACCTCAGAAAAGTCTGACTCCATGTTCCCTGTGCCTTCCTATCAGTAGTTAAAGATAGCAATTAAATCTCATTTAAATCTTCTCTTCATAATTACAAATTCAAGTGTTCTACTTTCTCTCTAGTTTCAAGCCAAACTGGGGTATTTTCGCACTCAGTGAAACTCACCTTTTTTATAGGCACATCCTTGACAATAGTGGGACCCTGGCTGATGGACAGAACTCTTACAAATCCGACATATTGCAAATTTGTTCTTTCCATAAGGATCAAACCTGGGAAGAAGGAAAAGTACTTTATTTATACACCTTGAAATAAAGTATTTCTTTGGCCTCATTCTAAAAAATCTAAGCCAGAGGGCACAGTCAGAAACTCCAGAAAAAACTGTCATTTAGAAAATAGACATACAAGCATTATTTCTAAATAATGCAGAAAAGTTCCCACTTTCCCCATTAAGAGACACTTCTTCCATCAGAGCAAAAACTTAACTAAAACAGAACTAAAATGTATTTTTTATTAAGGTACTAAATGACTTTGACCTTAAACACCTTCCAGCAGCATCTTGCCCCCTTGCACAACAGAAAGTCCCTCGGACATGAAGGAAATGCTCAAGAGATTATCCTAGCAAAATTTGCACAGAAAGTAAGCATTTCCAGCTTCTCTCCTATAAAAGCATCAAATCCTAGCAATTCCAGTGAGAACTGATGTAAAATACTTGCCCACACTCCATGCCTGAGGAGAAGGCGCCCATGAAATATGTATGGATGTTTTTTTACTGACTAATCAAACACCATAATCCCCACAATTATTATTTATTAAGTGTATTTTGGACAAGTTTTGAGTAGTTGCCCAGGTATGAAGGAAACAGGCCTCAGTTAGTTTACTAACTGATATTTTTAGTCAAAATCAGTGTTAATACTAACCTTGCCTTCTTTGAGGTCAATGCCTTGTTTTCATTTAATTTGCGACCACCACTTTCTACAAAAAGAATAAATCCATAACCAAATAAATTTTCAGTTCCAAGCATACTTTAAAATGCTTAGTTTACAACTTTTACACATAAGCAAATAAAGTCACAAAGAGAGGTAAAACATACATCATAGCATTAGCGGACAGGAGAACAGAACACTTTGTACTCTGTTTAAATACTCTGCATATTGTCCTTCCATACAGGAAGGATGAAAAACAAAAGCAAAACAGACAAGTTCTATACTGAAGAGTTCCAGGCAAATAAATTCCCAATGCATTAAATCAGCATGGGAGCAAAATCACATGAGTTAATATTTAACCTGATTAGTAAAGTTTTGGTCTTAAGATGGTAACATAGCTCAGGTGCCCAGCCTCAAAACCAAGTAGTTAAACTTTCCCGAGGTTACCTGTAGTGTTTCTTGCACCATCTTTCCATGTATCTGGAGTGATCACCGTTCCAAGCTTCTTCTCACCTACATAAGGAGACATTACAAAGGAGAAAGATTCAGAAGCACAGAGTCAATTGCGTTGGAAAAGACCTCTGAGATCATAGAGTCCAACCTGTGACTAATCACCACTACGTAACTAGACCACGGCACTGAGTGCCACATCCAGGCTTTCCTTAAACCCCTCCAGGGACAGTGACACCACCACCTGCCTGGGCAGCCCATTCCAATGTCTAATGACCCTGTCTAGGAAGAAATTCTTCCGAATGTCCGACGTAAACCCCCCTGGCCCATCTTAAAACTATGCCCTTTTGTCCTGTTGCTCGTTGCCTGGGAGAAGAGACCGTCCCTCACCTGGCTCGGGCCTCCTTTCAGGGAGTTGTGGAGAGACTAGGCCATCCCTGAGCCTCCTCCACTCCAGACTAAAAAATCCCAGCACCCTCGGCCGTTCTTCATCACATCTTGTGCTCCAGACCCTTCCCCAACTCTGTTGTCCTTTTCTGGACCTGCTCCAGCACCTCAATGTCTTTTTTGTAGTGAGGGGCCGAGAACCGAACACAGCACTCGAGATGCAGCCTCACCAATGCCGAGTACAGGGCGACAATCACTTCCCCGGTCCTGCTGCCCACACTATTGCTGATGCATGACAAAATCATTTAAACTAGGTACATCAATACACTCCACAGGCGGTGTGCAGGGGAGAACGACAGCTCACACAGGGCCCTGCCGGGAACCGCCACCCACGGCCCGCCCTGAGCAGCCCGGGACCCGCGGCTGCTGCTCCACTCGGGGCAGCTCGGGACACCAGCGGGCAGGGCCGGGCAGGACAAGGCCCGGCGGGTCGGGCAGGGCCCCCCGAAGCCCCGTACTCACACTTGTCGCACACCATGGCGGCCCCTCCACAGCCCCGCCGCTTCCGGCACCGCCCCGGAAGTGCAGTCGGCCGGGCCCCGCCGCCTTCCGCTGCCGGGCGGCGCCGCGCGCTCCGCGGTAAGGGGCGCGAGCGGCCCCTGCGGCCCGCGCCGGGTTTGTTTTTTTAAGTGAATGACATTTTCCTGCCCCAAAATCCTCGCTTTCGCCCCCAGCCTGGGCTCAGAGCTCTGTCCTGCGCGTCGCGACTGGGGAAGATGTTGCTCTGCGGCGCTCGGTGACGGGCCGGGACTCGGTGTGTTGCAGGTGGCCGCTGCCCGGGCACCATGAGAGAGGCGGAGATCCGGAGGCTCCTGGCTGCCAACCTGCTCTGCGCTGCGTCCGTCATCCTGGCCGCCGTTGTCCCCGCTTTCTTCCTGCACGGATTCAGCGTCCTGGGAACGCACCTCACGTGGCTGTGTGTTTGTTCTGTTTGTGTTGCTACCCTTAATATAATCTTGCACTTATTCCTAAAACCAAACCAGTCTCCTAAGAGAAGTTCCTTTGCTCATAAGGTAAGATTCATTTAATTCTTAAATTGCTACCAGGCAATACAGAGGGAAAGCGAATTCTCTGAAATAATCAAATAAGAAAGAAGACAATTTTTGGTTGTGAATTCTTATTTTCCATGAATGAGCTGAATGTAGCGCCTTTTGGAACAAATACTTTAGTATTCTCATGATTTTAAACTTCCTCTACCTGTAAATAACCTATTCAGGTGAGTGATTCTATGCTTTCCTTTTTCTTGTCAATGCAATGTTGTTTTTAGTCCCAAGAATTTGCATGATGGTAAAACCTGGAAAAATTAAATGGCACAGAACTCATTTTGTAGTCCAGGCCTGATTAATCTTCCTGATAAGTGGATGTACCAGGAGGAAACGTCATCACACGTTCGCCTTGTGTAGTTGTAAGTTTATAATAGCGTTTAAGGAAGAGAAATACTTTTCAGAATACGAGACATAAAAAAAGAGACTACATTACATTTAAACAATTTAAAAAATCATATGGGAAAGTATTAAAATGGCTACATTTCCTTGTATGATGAAATTTGCATATAGAAGAATCTAAAGTTGGGAGAAACTTTTCGTAGTTACAGTTTGCAGCAGGGAGCATTAAAGGTACGACTCCCAAATGAAATACTTCTGAACAGCGTGATTTTGGAGCAGCACACAACTTACTCAGCAGTGGAGGAGTACCCCAGAGTTTTGAAATCAGGTGAATGTCTTGCACTCCTGAGTAGCTGAGTCAGTCAAGGTGGTTCTTAAACATTTAAGCAATCATCCCTGAGAGCAGTGTCTTTGTATGCAAAGCTTCTGTCTAGTTTTTCTGACTGAGGAGGATGTTAAATGCACAGAACCATGATGGAAAACAAGTATTTTAACCCTCTGTGATTTAAAAACGAAGCACACTTCATGTTCTAGGTGAGATTTCATTGCAGCCTAGCATAAGGAATAAATATAGAAAAGTAAGGGTGCAAGGGAAGTTATGGATTTGCATTGATGTCCTGATCATAACAGACCTAACCAGAACTGTTTATCAAAGTGTGTTTGCTTCTACATGATATAGTGAGTACCCAGAAACTGCTGTTTAACTTCATAGAAAATTGTGTTTTGCAGACTTGTAGAAAGTTATGGATATTTCTCAAATGTATTCAAAATTTAAGATGCCAAGTTCAAAATACAGTTTTAGTTAATGTAATTTTGATTCTCTATGTTGAGATTTTTTTACATTGTATGTTTTCTTGCTTTCAAATATTTTTTCACCTTTTGTGAGAGTTGCCTTTTAATGAATGGACATGACAGTCAGATGTAAAACAGAAATGTAAAAATATCCAATAAAATTACTTCTGTTTATCTTGTCATTTCCAGTTATATTTTTTGTACATTTGCCCTGGTTAATGGGATGCATGAAAAAAGTTTAGATGGAGTGTGATCTTTTAAAATTAATTATTTAAAGTATTAATATATGGAAAACTGTTTTGAAAAGTGCCATGCTATTATATTGTGCTGTAGCTGAAATTAAAGAAGTTAAAATTAAAGTCCAATGCTGTGGATAAGATATAGACTGTTATGTTGCTTATGTTCTGTTTTGAAACATTGTTCTGATATTTCATTGCTCTTTTTTAGATATCCAGATTTCTAAAATGCTGTATATACTTTTTCATGTCTTGCATACTATTTCATGCGATTATTGTTCTTTATGGAGCACCTCTCATAGAGTAAGTCAGAAGACCCTCTCTTTCTCTAAACATTTTAAGGGGCAGCTCTCCTTGCAGATGTTGGTATAATAATGTTGGTATAATGGTTCTGGTAGGCTGGAAGTTAAGGGATAAGCTCCTAGGCTGGGGGAAGAAGGGTGGCTGTTCTAGTTTTCTCATGTTGGGGATTTTTTTTGGTTTGCTTGTTCACATTTTTTTTTGGAAGCTAGCTCTTAAACAAGATTTCTGTAAATGAAAATCATAAGATGGTTAAAAAACTCCTTTTACTTTAATATGTATGTTAAACATACAGGCACAAACAGTTTTTGGAGTTTCATTTAGTCATTTTCCCCATAAGATTCTAAATTACACATCTTGCATATCTTTCATCCTTTTGATATTAGTGTTTTAATTTTTATGGAAGTTTAAAAAAGTTTTTGAGAGATACACTAAGTTTTTGTTACCTGGTTTTTGAGATACACTAAGTTGCTGACTAATGATAGCATCATGTAGTTTTGTTTCATGGTTCCACAACACCAAACTGGAAAAATATGTGGAATAATGAAGTAAATATCCAAGCATGCTTCAATTTAGAACTAATGATCTACGTGAAAAACACCTGTGGTGTTTTAAAAATGTTACAGGTATCAAACATTTCAAAATGTCTGATACCTGTACTACAGTTCATTCAGTTACTACATTTCACTATTGAGATAACAGCAGAACTCTTCCCAGCTTCCTTTACTATTCTACAGAGTAAGAAGAAAATATTTTATTCTTTTACATGATGTTTACAAAAGCACACATGCTTTCACAAGTTGACTTGGAGGGGTTTTTTCTTCCTAAACCTTGGAACTCTTAGAAAATTAGTAACCACCTCATTTAATTTTGTAATATTCTCTTTTTTTGTAGGTCAGTGACTGAGACATTTTTGTTTGCAGTTCTCCTGTCTACTTTTACTACTTTACAGTGCTTGTGTTTGCTGGGACCAAACATACAAGCATGGATACGGGTATTTAGTAAAAATGGGTAAGTTCTAATCTAAAGTTTCTGATATTTCACTGAATAGAAATGGACAGAATTGATGTTAACAAGATATAATGAAATTTTTTGTAAAGTAAAGGAAGCTTCCTGAACAATGAGTAGTTTTTATATTTGTGATTACAGACATGTGAAAGCTTTTCTGACAAAGAAACATTTATTTGAAGACACTGATTGGGAAAAACAGGTGTTTTTTTTTTTTTGGTGTCCAGATGCTAAATCTCACTTTATATGTGTTTGTAGGAAATAAAGTTTCCAACACATATTCTACTGGAGTAAAAACATTGTGCAGTCCCATATGATGAGGACAAATAAAGAGAAGACCTGACACTGAGCTGTGCATGGAGAATCTTGCACATGATCTGAAAGTACCTTTGTAAATACAACTTTTAAAGCAGGAATAGAAAGCCAAAACAAGCACAGTTTTAGACTTGATTATAATATTGAAAATTATACATAACTTACTGTGTTCTTAAGTACGTAATCTTAACCTATGCTCTTTTTTCAATTTCAAAGACAGGTGTTTTCATTGTCAGAGTTTTCAAGCATTAATTTTTTCAAGAGTGTGTTTAAAATAAAATGAGCCTTCTAACTGCATTTTCATGTCCCATGACAGCCATGGAATTAGCATGTATCAAGAATAATGTATTTTTCAGAAGATTCCATTTTTTCTGCCTTTTTCACTCCATAAATAATAGCATTGTTGAAAGAGTGGGACACTGAATCATAATGAGGCTTCAAGTATGCTTGAGATTTAAAAAAATTTTAGTATTCATTCCCTTTCATAGTTTGTAAGGGTTAAGTCTCATCTCAAAAGAAAGTGAAAAGTTGTGTTATGCTACTGGTCTATGGAATTATTTTTGGTTTGCACTCCTGTAGAGAAGGACAAAGCTAGACTTTCATACTAGCTTCAGGTATTGAATTTTGGTTTATTGCAGTTCTCAACTTAACTGAAAAATACTTTGAGTCCTTATTCAAGTAATTTACTCATTTTTTTTCAGTGGAAGGATTAAATAGACTGTAATAAAACCAAGAAGTTGTTTAGTCATAATAAATCATTGCTGATTCATTTAGTCATCTTTGAATGTTTTGCAAGTGGAAATAATAGTTGTATTGAAGTAACAGGTGTTGGACAGTATCAGTCTGTCTTTGTGCCAGGTAGATTTTGAATGCCTGTCAATTTCTTTCTTTCCTAGTCTAGATATTAATGCTATTTCAGCACAATTATTGCATAGGAAACAGCTGCCTTGGTGTTGACACTTTTACTGTGAGGACTTGAATGTACTTCTTACTGGTGACATTATCTGAGTAAAGTGTCTATACTTTGAGTGAAAATAGACTACAAAGAAATATTGTAGCAATTTTTTTAGTGGATTGTAGCAAGCTGCTCATTTAAAGATAATCCTGTGTTTTTTCATTTGATCACATGAAATTGGAACATCATAGGTCTGGGCATGAGATGAGTGTAGACATGGTGTATTAAAAGGTTATCTCCAGCTTAACCATGTGGAATGAGGTGGGCCTGGTTAAATGGAAGAAAAGGATGGTTAGGTAAAATCAACAGAGCTGCTTGCCTTAAAAGTAGCATTATGGAATTTAATTGCACTGGAACAGTAAACTTGAAAGTCTGATTAGGTATATAGCTTAGTATAAAAAAATAATGTGTTTTAAAAGTACCTGAGTGCAATTAATCTTAATTAAGCCTCTGTGCACATAGAATGCATGAGAAAAGTATGTGCATTCTACATCACAAACTCTTCCATTCTTAGCAGGCTATAAATAGGGCCTTTTTCACTAATTCTGTTTTTGGAAAGGGGTGGGCCTGTGCCAGCATCTCTGGACTCTTTACTCTGACATCTACAGTTGTGACTGATATCAGTGTCATGACACTGGTCATACGCTGTCATGTGCTGCTGTGAGCAGTTAGAGGGAAAGAAAAGCTACAGAAAGGGTTATCAGCATTAATGGAAGCATGTGGCTATAATTTAAATAGTGTTTCAGTAACTTAACTGAAATACCCTCCTGCATAAAAGACTTAAGAAATCAGTTTTCAATTGCTGATCTTTTTTTCCTTTTTTTTTTAATATTTTTTCTTCTCTCCTTTTGGAGACTGTTGTTTCAAATCATTGCCCTGAGAAATTGTGTTGAAATTTCTGGTATAATAGCAATTATGTGCTGTCATCAGGGTAGAAAAGGGATTTAATTTGGATATTGCCAAAGAATAGTATAAAACCATGATGTTAGGGCTCCTTCCAATTTTAATTACGCCTGTTTTATGAGTTTGTTTGTGAACTGCATACCCTGACAGACTTAAAATGTCCCTTGTAAATGTAGGCATCATCACACACCAAGGGCTGCTTAGTATTTAGTCCTGCTGCAGCCAAGAATTCCAACTCTTATATAGGAAGGAGCTGTCTCAGTAGATTATTTTATGTCAACTAATCTCTTAATTCAAACATTATTTAAAGCTGAACTGAATGTATTTTATTATTTAAAGGGGTTAAATAATTACTTTAAGCTTCAAAAGACCTTTCTGCCACTAGTGGTCATTTATTATCTCAAACACTGCCAGTTTTGTCTGTGGGATTATCTTAGTTTGAAATGAAAATAACCTGGAAAATGCAAAGTTTATAAACATTGCTGTAGTTGTTAGCCTCATGCAAATGAGAAGTTTATGTGGGAGTTTAAAGAACCTGCAAAAATTCCAATAGGCGTCGTTCCATGAAGTGAGTAATGGAAGCATTGCTCCTTCAGGATAATTCTGGAGGACAAGTCAGGTTGTCTTTGGGTAGCCAGTCCATGCTGCAGAGTGGTTCAATTAGCAGCTGAAATAGTTGCCAAACTGCCAATGGCTGTTTTTCACTTGGGCACCGTGCCTTGCTAATTCTGTTGTTTTGCTTTTGGACTCAGTCTGATATCTCCATATGGTACAACAGTCTCTGGTGAATCTGCTACACATAGAAGATGTCTTGTGAGGTATAACTGTACCTCAGTCAGTCCTTGGTGTATTCTGTTGTTTTTTTCGCTGCTTTAAGGCTGTAGTGAATGTTCTCTTCCACATTCTGCCTAACAGCTCTCAGTTCAATTATTCAGCTTCTGAAAATATTCACAAGAATTTTCTATGTGCAGACTCCTAAACAGTTATACAGTTACATCAGGACTTTTCAAGAAAAAATTTCAAACTGGAAAAATTGTGAACTGGAATATTCTAAGTTAAAGGGATTGTATTGTTGTAGAAGAAACAGTTCTGCTCAAAATGTCAACCTTGCATTGTCAGTACTGTAGACTGCAAGACCTTTTTTTTGCAAACATTGAAAAATGTTTGCTTTAAACTTACAGTGATTTGGTCAATAGGAAATGCAGTAGTGTGTACTCAGAAGTAAAGTCAGAGATTTTAGACTCTTCAAAACCAAGTGTTCATGTCATGCAACCTAAGCAGAACATTCAAAGTTCAGAGTTTACTATGCATCTAGTCTTTGAGCCATAAAAATGCATGTATTTTTTCCTCTCTTAGCTGAAGATAGGTGTGTGTTTATAATCTGAGATGTAGCAAGCTAAACTCAGATCTCCTACTGTACTGATTTGGAGCAGGAATTCCAACCTGGTTCTCCTGTCTTGGAACTGTGCTCCTGCTGTGTTCTGAACTTCTGTTGCTCTTGTTTCTTAGTTGGTACCAAGTACCCAAATGTTCATGGCCTGAACAAAGCAGAGCAATCAATTGGTACATTGATGATAGTAAGTGTTCATCTATTAAACAGAAATCAGACTTTTCAAAACCTTATGAAGTCAGTTGTGATAGAAGGCTATAAACCGAGAATTGAAGTAATTTAACATCTCTTACAATATGTGCCATGACTGACAGTTCAAGAGTTCTTTAGTGTGCAAAAAGTTTATCCTGCATCCAGTGAACTTGAACTTGCATGCACTGCTACCAAAGGGCTCCAATGTGCAATTACACTTACTTGCAGTGTTGCTTTTCAGTTGATGGAAACTTGTTTTGAAATATTCTTATAGTGAACTTCTATTTTAAATTTCATATTTTCGTGGACATCAAATATGTCTGCACCACAGAGTCCTTTGTGACTGTGCTTGTGCTTTTCTGTACAATCCCACAGTACCCTCTCATGTCTGCCTCTCCCTGCAAAGCACACAGTTACCATTGAGATAGATTTATTTGCTCAGTCTAGCAGTGTTTCAAGCTCCACAGGAGTATGGACTATTTCCAGGTAAAACAAATCAGCTTTTGCAGTCAAAATCTCAAGAAAGAAAAAGATCCCCTGAAAGTGTGGTGTGAAAAGATTGTAATTATAGCTAAAATATGCAACATACATTTTGCATATAGTTTGTATGTTTTAGGAGAAACCTGCATGCTGTTTATAAAATATATGAATTTTTATATCTGTTCGTAGCCTCAAAACCTTGGGAGAAATCTGATCTAATGTTCTGCCACGGTAACTTCTGCTGCTGTTGAAAACTTGTAACACACTTTTTACAGAGCTATGTCCATCTGGGAAAGCAGTCTACAGATTACTACTGTGTGCAGTATACTTGGAGCTTGGTTTGGAGCATTTCCTATTCCTCTTGATTGGGATCGGCCTTGGCAGGTTAGTATGTACACCCGTATCATAAATGTAAAAAGTATTAATTTTCTGGAAATGCACACTACACAAAATTGCTCTGAAGCTATGAAGGTAGTGGACTTAGTCATAAACTGTTCTACAGAGTTATGCAAGACTTTTAAAATCTCATTGGAAGCCTCTGTGCTTAGGGTGTAAGGAAGTGAAATGCATTATTTTTACTTCCAGTTTTAATAGCTTCTTTGTTACAGACTTGTGTGTGTTGCATGCAGATTTTATAATGAAATAAAGCTTTAAGGATTTGGATAAGAAGAAGCTAGACAAACTAGAGGAGAAATGTGAAATGATGAAGATGTCTTCAAGTTTGCCTTCAGTCTAGTAGCTTTTATTGTTCATAGGTACGGAAAGAAAGATGCTTTCCTGGTGTTTTAGCTTCCCTCTGTCTTCCATAAAAACACTTAGCAGAAGTATTTGAAATGGATTTAGATTGGTTTGTGGAAATGGTGTAGCCAAAGTGCTGTACTAAACACTTCTGGTTTCAAAGAAGAGCAAACATTAGCTTTGTAGTTGAACAAGAAAAAATGTGAAGCTGGCATTGCAGATTCTATCTTTGTAAATTCAAATGATTATTCTGTTTTCTTGCTATGTTTTTTTGGTATGGAGAAATTATTCAATTAAACATAACTGAAGTCTGCAATTGTCATAAAATGATGGCACTAGTAACACTTCTTCCTAAACGTGGGTATTTTCTTCCCTCTGGTTACCAAACTCATACATTCTTAGCTCAGTAGCGTCTACCAGGCCTGTTCTTAAGCAGATAGTTTCAGAGGTTTTTTTCAGAAAACAGTGTAACAGGCAGCACACTTTCCTATGTGATATTGTAGAAATGTTGTGGCTTACAGCTGCAATTAAAATTTGTCTTCCTTAAGTAGCTCCCAGCCAGCTTTTATGCCGTTAGTCTTTCATTGCAGTAGTGTAATTAGACATTAAAATTAGTATTTCAGAAATAATAGAGGGGTAGGTTAATATTTTAAGTGAAAATTTTGGGTTTTTTTCCCTGAAAACACTTGGTTTTACTCTTGCAAGATGTTTTATAATCAATCTGACATAGGTGTGTGTTGGCACTAATTAGTTGTTGACAGACATGAATGTAAGCCAAAAATCAAGGGATTCATTGAAATGCAATCTCCTGCCTTCTTGCCAAGTCTTACTTCCCTGTCCTGATGAGAGGCAAGCACTTTTTTCTTGCTCAGATGGGATTTTAAAGTAACATGTCATGTCAGGCAGGTTTTATTTTATTCCCAGAATCTCAGACTTTGCTGTATATAAATATGCTGTGTATGTATATGTATATAATATGCTGTATATAAAAGCTAGTATTTTTCTGAAGGTGATCTCTTAAATATTGGTCACCAAACTATAGAAGTGGGGGTCACCAAACTAAGAAAATGTCCTGGCCAGGCATTTTCAATAGTTGCCCAGGAAACACTGCTTTTCCCAGCTCACCCAGTTCCGCCAAGCTGAGATATATTCTGAATTGGGTTCTGGGGAAACATAACTTCATGCAACAGCTGATGTCTTTTGTCTTTCTATTCCTACTGAATAGTATGGATTGAACAACCCAGGTATTGCATGTAGTAGCTGCATTGCTGTCTCAAAAATCTTCAGAGACAAGAGACATTTCTGTTCTTTGGAAGTTCACTAGCAACAAAGCCCCTTTTTGCAAGAGTATTCCTTTTGCTACCTGATGTCAGGTGACTACAGAAATTCAGACAAAATTCTTTCACTGTAACAACTAAAGAGGGAGAGGTGTTTTTGTGTTGTCTTCAGCCTCAGACAGGGGAAGGAAGAATGATCCTCATAAAGGATTCTGCTGTTGTTGCTGATCTGTTTAGTTTGGGAAGAAGATTTTTAGTGCTGATTGCCCCTGAGTGACCTAACCACTGATTTACTGAACATAAAAATACCTGTACATAATACAGCCGTAGGAAATACTTCTTTATTATTTTAATACTACTATACTGCTACTACTACTAATTTTTTTAATCTCCCCAGAATACAAGGACTTCTAGTGTTTTGCGTAGAATTTAATCCAGCTGGTATGTTTAACACACATTAATCTGTGGAATCTGTAGGAACACCTACAGATTAAGTCCCAAGCATGATCTGAAAAAAATCATGTAGATCTTAATGTAGACTTAAAAGTAATCAGAACTCAGTCAAAACCAAATTACTTCTAGACATCTGCATGACTAAAGTATTAAGCTGTAATGCTTCTGACATCAGCTGTTTCTCATATTAGCCTAAAAACAGAGATCTTGAGGATTACAATTTTGGATTTACCCTTTTCTTCTCCAAAAATGGATTCAAATTGAACGGCTTAGTCTTTGAACTCAAGACCAGCTTTTGAGATAAAAAGAGGTTTCATTAGTGATTGTTTTCCTTTTTGTATTTTAACCTTTGTGCTGTAAACAATTTTTTTAAAAAATCTGTACTGGAAATGGTTCTGCTTTAAAGCAGATTTAAATCTTACTACTTGGGTAAGACTAAAATGGTATTATTTTAGAAAGCAGTGTTAAGGCCTTTAAGCCTTTTTATTGCAAAATCTGGTTCTGATGTTTGTATTGATTATAGTATTTGATTAGTATTTGTGATATAACAACATGTGATGGAAACAGCTGCATTTAACTACATTTAACCTAGCTACCTTTAACTTCAGACAATTCATTACTGCAGAACTATAATAGAAAAGGTGGAATGGGTACTACAAGAATTGGATGGAACAGCAAGAATTGAGAAATATCATGATAAAGCAGCAGCTGCTGCCACCCTTGGGCTCTGTTTGTAATCATGGAATGTCAAAAATTGTCAAAACCATGTAATATCCAGCAGATACAGAAATGTGCTGTGAGTTTGGGATGAAAAATTCTATTGCTATTGATTACGTTCTTTTAGAACAATCTAATATGGCACAAGGTTCACACAGAAAGTTAAGCACTGTGCTCTGAGTGGGCATATTTTTCCACTTAATCAGGATTTAGCACTTAATCAAATCCGGTGTCTACGCTTCAAATTTGGAGAGTTTGAGAGTGCCTACAGTCAACTTTTAAATTGACAGATCATTCAGAAAGGGGAGAATGTAAAGCTGCTTCTGTGAAGTCTGGTTTGTTCATAGAAGTGGCTTCAAATGAAAATGGTCTGTGGTCACTCACCTAAAGCGAACAAGAGATGGAGGGGTGTACTGAGAATGCTGGAATCCCAGTAGAGGATTAAATAAAGCTATTCTGCACTATTCTGTAAGATACTTGTCTGAATTGTTACACTCATACATATGGCAGTTCTTCTGCTGTCAGTTTGCTGCTTTGTGTCCTTCAAAAAAAAAAAAAAAAGTAATACTGGTTTCATCTTTTGCTAATCTGTTTTCCTGCCCTTGGCTGTCTGCATTGGAACTAGCATATTTTCCTGCAATCTTAATAGCAGAACTGAAAAATGACCTGGTAGTCATTCCTTTACATCATGGTTGAGACATACCAGTAGAAGGTGAGATGTCTGTCATGCTATTACCTGGATCTTACCTAGTCAGAAAATCAGATGTCAGTGTCCTGTGTATCTTTCACTAGAATTTGTTTTTACTTTGAAGTACTTCAGGGCTGTGTGGAGTAAACCTGATGATGAATTTCATAACAAGAGTTCCAATTCACGTGCTAATGGCTAAAGCCCAAATGCTACTTCATCCTGAGTTATTTACAAACCAAAGGAAACACATTGCTTCTTTATACGTACCTCTTGTGACATGCAACAAAACTGAGATAAATACAGATGTCTCAGAAAATCTTCACTTTATTTGCCATGTTTATGTTTGAAAAATATTGCATACAGGGGGTATTCAGATTAGTGTGCCTTTCTACCCTTAAAAATAATAATGTTAATTGCATTTTTTTAAGCATGTAACAACTTTCATGCTAAGTAAATATTACTTAACAGGAACAGAATATTGTTTCAGAAATAAACTAACATTAATTATCTGAATAATGTTTGAGAATAGAAATGAAAAATATATAAAGCATTTCTGTTAGACTTATAAAATATATTGCTGAAAGTCAGTTTGTGTCCTGATGATTCATTGTTTTTCATTATTCTGTTGTTGTTTGTAAAGCAACTTTTAAACATGCCATGTGTGTTACTCCTCTGCTAGCTTTAAGAAAAGTTTCGTAACTATGCAAAACAGTTGGTCAGGGAGGCCTAGTCTATTGTTCCTTGGTGTAGGTGTACAGAATTCAGCCTATCTCACATAAAGGTAAAGATAATTTTCTTATATGAATGCAGGTTAGGTGCTGCTGTAGTTACATTTCTGTATTAAAAACAAAAAGAACCAAAAAAACTTTCCAAGACTTGTTCTGCCAGGCATGTTTCATTTAGAATGGGAGATTAATTTTGCCAGCATTTTGGGATTATCTAATTTTTCAGCAGTTAAAAAAATTGTTTGCAACACTTAATTGTGGTCATTTTAACAAGGGTATTCTAGACAATTTAAGGAGTTGTACATCCATCTCCAGTTGCCCATAGCCCTCTGAAGCAGGATGGATATGTATGGGTTACAGTTAGCTAGGACAGTTCTACAAAGAAATAGAAAATAACTTCCTTTGTTACAGTTGCTTAGTTTTTCCAGATTGCATTTTTCAAGTTCATGGGGTACTTTTAATAACCACATGTGATTAGGATCCTGGCTTCATGTGTCACTTAGAAGTGGAACCTTAAAGCACACCACCACTGAAACAGAAGGCAAGGATTTAGGAGTTACTAGACACATCCTTTCTCCATTCAGCCTGAGGTAATTTAGTTGCAGAACAAGATGGTATAGTTAAAGACCACAACTTTATTACATTCTTTATATGTGGTGGAACTATTATTCCAGACATGGCATTTGTCACTGACAACAACTGGATTTTGCACATTGTGGAGTTCTGGGCTTACTGCATGTTTTGATAACAGACTTTTAAAACGTGTCTCTGGTTTTGTTGTGTGCATGCCCATCCATACATCTGGGGTTTTTTGTAGCATAATTTTAATCTGTAGTCCCTGTTACTAGTAGTAAAAAGTGACTTTGAAACAATATTCTGCTTACAGTGTTACCATTAGGTAGAAGTAAAATTGCAATATTCCTACTTCATAGTGGATACTGCAGACATAATAGGTAGTGCTGATATAACTCACCTGAGTTGACTGGCTGCCATGTAATTTAGCCAATATGACTGTAAATATTAGCCTTAGATACCTCTCAGACATTTGTAGCCTGAAAAATAATCTGAAGAATCTTGGGTACAGTTCTTAGTGCTAACTCAAGTAAGCTGAAATAGGACTATAAACCTTCACACTACTTTGGTTCTTCTTAGCACAGCTCAGAGAGTTTCCTTCTTGTATTTCTTTTTGGATCTAATACCTACTGTGAAAGTTTTGTTATAAAAGAAGTTGCTTAATGTGAGGAGGGATAATAGGCAGTTGGAGTTGTTTTAAACAGAGGTAGAACCTTGTTCCACTTTAGTGTGGTTATCATTGTTTATTTAATAATGTGTTTTCTCAATGTAAACTTTAATGGTGAGATCAACAGCAGTTATGCTTGCTATAACTTTGGAACACAAATCCATGAAACCAACTTCTAGTTACAAATGCCAGCCTGAAAAAAACCTCACACTTTCTTCTTGGTGTGTGCTTGTCAATGCACACATTCTGTACAATGTGATAAGACACTTGTAGTTAACATGTGCATGCAACCAAAATAGATTAAAGGCATGTACTGAAGTTTTTAAGACAGTACAGACTAAACAATCAGGAATTTAAGGCATGTTAGAAACAGGGAGGGAAAATAATTGTGCTCGTTTATTCAGTTTTAAAATGAAACAAAAATTATTACATAGCCTTCTAATTGACAGTCAGAAATGGGTCTTTTGAAACAGTAAGCATACAAAAAAATCATGTTTAGGAATATGAGAAAAGCACTCTTAAGTTTACTAAAAAGAAAAGTAAGTACAGTAGATTGCCCCACTGTATTTGCATTTGTATAATGAAAGTTCCAGCAGGCAGCTGCTGTATCTTTAAAAACTTCGTGTTACTTCTCTGGTCTGTGAGAATCTGGCCTTTATGTCCTTATCAATGTCTATATAATTCCCCTTGCATGGGATGCAAGTTACAGACTTGTAATAGATGACAAAACTGTCATGCAGTCGTAATTCTGGTTTAGCTAGCTACATGCACAGTCCAGCAGAGGTAGATACCTTGCTGGGATCCTGCAACATGCTCTGCTTTCCATGCAATATGCTAAGCATTCTCACATCATAGAATCATAGGTGTTCTAAGAGCGCTGAGGAAACTAGCTCATTTGTGTCCTGAAAGGTTAGCAATTCCTATTTTGAGTCACTATTCTTAAAATGAGTTCTAATATATACTAAAAACCTTGCAGTTCTGCAGTGTCTATTTAGCTAGCCTAAAGAAATCCCTGTGAAGTCCTAACACTGCTGCCAGATGAAAAGGGAAAAAGAAAATTGAAACAAATAGCAGAAGTCAGAATCATTCTGCATTAACCACTGGCTCATGCTCCGTCCCTTAAAATGCATTTTTTGTTCTTGTTAAGATTTGTTTTTGCCAAGATGCTGTTCAGGTTCCTAGTAATCATCTACAGATTGTTAAAATTGCCCTTTTCATCATGCATTTGATATATAAACTGATTCTTCTTGTGTCAGGCTGTGAGAATGGTAGTTGATGCTTCCCAGCTGCTGAGACAGATAAGGCAGTTCATGACAGTTTCATGAAAAATGTTCTGTTCTATCCCTTGTGCTCACCCCGCTTTTCCCTCCACATCAGCCTTTTTTCCCCTCAACAAAAGTGCAGCTAGGCCATTGGTCGAACATCTTATTCCCCTGCTGCTGACCCAGCCCAGACATGACATCAGTGCTGGGGTAAGATATCTCAGCTTCCTCAAGGCAGAAGGGAGCATGCAGTAAGAGGAACCGAGCTGAAAAGTTCTCAGGGGATGAGAGGGGTGTATTAAAGGTTGTGTATTATAAGCAAGCAGAATGGAATCTCTTGGAACAGGCAGACAGATGTTTGCTGCTTAGATTTTTATCACTTACAGGCAGTTCATACCAAGTCAAGGACATTAAAGTTTGAGTAATATGAAAGACGGGGCAAAAGCAGGCCAATCAAGTAAATCAAAGTCATTTAAAAAGGTCCAGAAGAAAGTGATTTGGTCTCAGAAAAATGAGGCCAGCAGCTAATACAAAAAAAAGCAACCCACTTCCACAGAAAGAAGCAACCCATTTTCATAGATAGTCAAAAAGCATATGTTAGTTTAGTGCAGCTGATGTGCTTAAGAGCCATATCTCAACCTGTCTTTGATAACTTGCTGCTTTAGATATACCCATGGGTGCCTCAGGCTGTATGTAGCCTAAAAGCCATCAGTCAAGAATAAAAGGTACAAAACTGGTATTATTACCTGTTTGTTAGGGGGTTTTACCCTGTCTTGAGAGTTAGAGAAAATGGCATAAGGACAGCAGTGCTCTTGAGTACAGGTGTTGAACTGCTCTGCTTAGGGAGTTTTCAAAAGGCCAATCTAACTGCCTTCAGAACTACCTTGGGCTGTCCAAGCAGCACAGGAAGAACAAGTGCCTGGCCTAGTACCCCTCTGTTCCATCCAGAAGGGATGGGTTGGTTTCTCCTTCTGTCTTACTCATAGACGGGGAGATGGAGTGTTTTATGGTTTCTTCCCCTTGTTCCCTATCTTTGCCACCTGCCATTTGTGAGCGTTCAGAGGTCAGAGACTCACCTGTTAAGAGAGAGAGCCTGAAACTTATGTCAGGTAACCCTGATTTTAAAATAGCTAAGCAAAAATTGAATGTTTTAGAAGACAGACAGATGCATAATTAATATTAAAAGTTACATAGCTATTGAGAAACCACATCCCAAGTTGCAGTTCAATCAGGTGAAAGAGGCTACAACAATCATCAGAGATCTTTTTTAATCATACCAATAATCACCCACTATACAATAGCACAATATACAGGGTCATTGGGTCACCAAGGATATTCACTCTCTAGTTATGGGAGTATGATCAATTCAGAGTCCATCACCTACCTATACTCCTGAAAAGAAAATAGGCAACTATAAATTCACCTAATGTAGGTAAAAATTTAATGAAGGATTGATCATTGATCACTCAGCAAATTTTATGTAAAAGCACCACCGAGTTAAGAAGCCTTTGTCCATAGTTTTGTGGATATTAGAGTGGTATTTGACTTCATCAGTGGATAAGAAAGTATGACTTGTGTTCCAACTGAATGTTACTCAGTGAGAGGAAGTGTTTTAGGGACTTTTTTATTGTTTTGTCCTTTAAACGTGTGTAATATGCAAAATGCTAGAAATAATTACATTTCATTTAAAAGTTGAAAACATCCACCTGAAGTGTAAGTTTAGCCAAGGCCACAAACTTATGTGAGTTTCAAATATATGTAGTATCTTACCATGCCAAAGCATCTCAAGGCTTTTTATAGATGATCTACAATACACAATAAATGAATGAAAACAAGCAAATCTTTGGCTTGAGAGGCAACTGCTGAAATACTCAGCAACAAAAACAAGCAGCAGAGACAGAATGTATGAAAATGAGAGAATGAAACAAGGTCAATAAAGAGTACCTAAGGCACCTTGTTTAATAGTCATCTTTGCTACACTCCTTAAGACCTCCAAATAACATATAAAGCTGTAAATGCTAAGGAATGTGAAGATGAAACAGCTGAGGAGATTGAAGATGAAAGAGCAGAGGACAAAATACATTACTCTAATTCATAGTTAAAATTCCCATGATCAAAGGATGTGAATAAATATATTCTTTTAAGTGATAATGAAGTAAAGAGAAGAATCAGAGCTAGGAAAATGAATGAAAGGACAAACCAGTACCGTTAAGAGTAAGTTCATTTGATATTCATGAATTGCAAGTCAAAGTGAAGTAGAAAAGAAGGCTGGAGATTGGGATATTTCCTCTATTGTTTAGTGCATTTCTCAGTCTTAAGTACTATAGAGGGGGATTTTTACTATATAATTTAAAAATAAAAGAATGAGAGAGTCCTGTCTGTACTTGCTTTAGGAATATGCACTGTACAGCAGGAATTGCAGAACTGTCCTTGCCAAAAAAAAAAGAAAAATGCAACGGAGAATTTTGAAGAGGCGTGGGAAATCTATTTATTCTACAATAAATATTTTAATCACTAAATTAGTTGAGACTTTCATCAAATGCAGTATGTAGGGGACTAGTAATATAAGCTACATCTGATGACAGACTGGTTAAGTCTTGGTTTGGCCCCTCCACCCTGCAAATCAATACCAATTGAAAAAAACGGGCAGGGGAGAATTCCATTACTGCTCTGGCTCAGTACAGGATGGTTTGTTAAAGTGAGTCGGCTCTATTGAGCTGATTCCCTGTTCTTATACTAGAAAATAGAGTTTATAATTAAAACTCCCTTTAACGTAACCGGCTTAGGAGTTCAATGATCTGGGTGCGAGATTTCAGTCAGTTTCCAAATTTATGTCCCCTCCCTACTGCTAGCCAGAGGCAAATTTATCCTTTTACCTACTTTTTAAGAAAAAAAGCCAACAAACCTCTATCCATCTCAGTCTCTGGCCGTATTTGAATACTTGTTCATGTACACACACCTAAAAGTTTCAAAACAGCATGAGAGATTGAAAGGAGAAATTGCTGAGAAATCTGTAGGTATCCAAATGTATGCAGCAGAGTAGGAAGTTAGGACAGCTGAATGCTTCAGGGAATAGAAATACTTCTTAGGGTTTTTTTCACATAGTTTTTGGACTATCAAACTAAAGTCTGCAATAGCCAGAAGCCTGCTTACATTAATACATATTAATTAAAAACTGTACAACAGCATTTAGTGTTCATGAAGATGATTGTTACGCTTTTGGCATTTTTAGGAAAGCACGTCAAGCTTTAAAGTAGGATAAAACTACTGTCTTTCATTACCTAGACTTTGTGCTCATGAAGTACAAAAAACCACAGATATCTTCCTCATTGTCTGCTTTTACCTTGCGTTTTCCCCTCAGGTATGGCCCATTTCCTGTTCCCTCGGAGCTACCTTTGGCTATATGGCTGGTCTGATTATTGCACCTCTGTGGATACACTGGAACCGGAAGCAGCTTACATACAAAAGCAGATAACTGGAGCAAAGAGAGACAAGGTATTTCTTTGTGCAGATTCCATACAGACTGTGCAAAAGTTGGGTTTTTTTTAAGAGATATATATATATATATATATATATATATATAGTCAAAGCAGAGGACTGTCCAAATTCAGTTAGAGTATTTCAGGCCAAGCATCTCCACTCAATAAAATCACACAGATGCCATTTCAGCGTGGTGCAGTTTTTGCTTCCTCTAGACTGTGTAACCCTGAGAGATTGTACCTTCCAGTCTGAATAAAATATTTGTAACAGCTGTGGTGGCTTCTTATTATAAGTTCATTGAGTTTGATTTTATTCTTCTGGATTTCACTGGTTGTAGAAGGCAGAATCGAAGGTTTAGCTTTCAAACCTGTAACAAGTTCACTATGTACTTAATGCATTGTATTTAAAATCAGTAGAATTTCACAGTAAGCCTGGCCATTGTCAAACGTCTCTCACGTGATCAAACAGCAGTTTATGCATCTTGAGCCTATTCTCTTCTTCACTGTGTGTTTCTTTGGAGTTAGAATGGCTATAATAGCTTCATCAAAAACGGTCTTCAGTCCTTTCTGTGTTAAAGCTGAACACTCCACATAGCAGTAGGCTCCTATCTGTCAAGAAAAGAAGTTAATTCAATAGCAGTATGTCTCAGCTGTTCAGTTCCATCTGTGCACATCTGCTTTTTCTTTTCCCCCACATGGCAACATTACAGTGTTTGGCTACAATCTAAAGAAGTTATCTGCATGGGCACCCCCCTGTAGGAGAAAATAAGATTTGTCTTTTGGCCAAAGATCTGGAAGGTATTTAAGTTGGTTGGTTTATAAAGGAAACAAATCAGTCCTTTAATTGGCAGTGGGGGCCTAAGATATGTTTAGTAATTAAGGAGCAAAAAATAATTACATGGACAGTTTGTGTTTCAAAAACAAGACTCTCTAAGTGTCCTGATAAGCATTATCCACACAGTAGTTAAAATGGTAGTATATCATTCTCAAGTAATTTCTAAAAGATACTTCCAACATTTTGCTTGAGCAGGAGAGATCCCTTCCACCCTCAACCAGTCTGTGGATTTTAATTCTCTTTTAATAATACTTATATAGCTTTTGTAATTGTCTACAGTGAAAATTAGAACTATTACTAACACGAAAGTGTAATTACACTGGTCTGCTTGTTACCTCTATTTATTAATGTAAGTATTGTTAACTGGTAACCAATCACAAGGTTTTATATGTGGACTGCCAGAAGATACGTGAAAAGTGGTAAAGGAAGACAAAGTCAAGTAGAAATGGGGGTGGCGGTGGTGTTCTTTGTTGTTTGGTTTCATTTAGGAGTATCCAATTTACCTCTTTTGCTAACTTCTGTCCTTGCTCCACAGATACGGGCTTCTCTTTCATATCATTCAGTCTTGCCAGAGTTTTTGGGTCATCACGGAGATCAATCTAGCAAGAAAGATTGCAGTCATGCTGGAATACTTTCTCTAAGAAAAAGTCAGCAGGCAATATGATACCCTCTTTTTAAAGAATTATTTAATGGAATATTATGTCTATAAAAATGGAATTATGTCATGATTCAGACTGTGGACCCTTTCTGATTCAAAAACCCTAAATTTAAGATGTGAACCTTTAATCCAGAAGGGACAAACATTAATTTCTGTAATTCAGTTCTTCAATTAGATGTTATATCATCTTAAAATACCAAAATGTATATCCTGCAAGTGGCGGAAAGATTAACCCAAACATAATACCAACACGTGGGTCACTTCATAAATTAAGTCTAGTCCATTGCCCACAAGAAGCAAGAGGAAGTTGTCTCACATCTCCCCTTGCTCCTTTGCTTCAGCAAATATTGCCTGTGACTAATAGCTGTAGACCCAAGTAATTCCATTAACATGGGCATGAGTAGACAATTTTATTCTGTAAGTCCCATGACTTTTTAGAAAAAGTCACATGGGAGACATGCAGCCAATCCTGCCACCCTGTTTACAATGGACATAAGTTTTCTTAACAAAATGGAGATGGCTCATTAGAGAGCAACACGTATCTGTTTTTCTGCCCCCTGGAAGGGCTGTTCCTCCAAAGCAGGAGGAGGTGCTGCTCAGGTCCTGTTGGGTCTTAACTTCCAGCCCAGAGAAAAGGCATCATAAAATGATCCTGACTGTTTAAATAAAATAGAACAGAACCAAATATACCTGTGTTCCTACTAGTAAAAAAGGAACATTAGGTGCATATTCCTTCAACTCCGGTACCCACTCTTCCTTCACATTTTGAAATGAAGCAGGGTTTACCACTGAGAAGCAGATAAGGAAGACATCGGTCATAGGGTAAGATAAAGGTCTCAGACGATCATAGTCTTCCTAAGGAAGAAAAAGTCTGTTACCTGCAATACTAAATTGTTGCCTGAGTTTTGATAATTTTAACAGTTATATTCAGAAATTATATTCATCTTATATGAATGTTGTTGAGGCAAACTTTCTGAATGTTTACAACTATTCCAGGTTAGTTAGTGTGGCTGTTAGAGCAAAATCTACTTATGAAGATAATTATATGTGAATATAAATATTTTTTAAAATGTGTTGATGCTGATGGAAACTTACTTCTCTATGAGAACATACAGAAGACTTTCATTTAAAGTTTCACGTAAGGAAAAAACCCAAAAGGCTTGTGGTTCAAATATACTTGCAGATTGAAGATTAGTATTTGTTTGTAGAGAAATGAGCAGATGTGACTGCTGTAGAGACATCCAGGCTATACAAAGCTAGGCTGGCTTAAGGCTATTTGATGCACTTAAATGTTCAATTTTTGATCATACATAGAGGTGATATTTAAAGGCCTTCATAGAATTTTCTTTGTCTCTTGGAAACCTTACAGTCCTGTTGCTAGTGGTCAGGGTGGTAGAAAGGATCAGGCTTTTGTCTAGACTGTGCTTTCTATTAGCAAGCCCAGCAAAGGATCAGAAGGAACAGAAATTAAAGATCAAGAACACTATCAGAGGAATATTAATGTCTTTGTTTGCTTCTTGGGGTAGCGGGGGAGAAGTTAGTGTGAAAAGATTATTTAGGTCATTTAGAACCACAGTATTTAAGGCCAGCAGTCCTACTGGCAGGGCATACAATACTGTGGCAAGACAAGTACCTGGGAGCATTGTCCCTTTTGTAAATCAGAGTTCTCTCTAGCAAGGGAGAAAGTGGATTTTTGCCCTGTATTTTAGCTAACAGCCGGAGGGAACGTGCCCCAGCTTCTCTCTGCAAGGCTTCCTTTGGTCTTTGGCAGTGAACCAAGGCCTTACCATTCCTGCCATAGGGTTTTGGTAGGTTTTGTAACATAGATAACTAAGACTGAGCCCAGGCATTGCAGAGACACTGACAAACGCTGGATTTATGCCTTCCACAGAAAACACCAGTTTATTATGGCTGCTGCAGCAGTCTCCCTCTTTCCCATGTAAACTCCCCATCTTAATTAAATCTCACAAATATTGGAATGATTTGTTCATTAAATGTAGAGACAGAAATGTAATTCAACTCCATGTTTGAAATGAGCCAGCAAATTAAATTTTTGTTTCCTTAGCAACAGCCACATCACCAGATTATTAACCTACAGTCACACCCTCAAAAACGCCCTTCACTGATTTGTTAGGTTTTAAACATGGTCACTAGAATTTCAGAAAAATTCTGTGAACTTCCTCAGAACAGTTTCTGCTAGGCCTATCTTTCCATTTGGATGTCAACAGCTATGGGAAGAGAGCTGTTACTGTCATCATGAACTGGAGGAAAGACAAGCACAGACAGGGTTTCTGCAGAAGTGAAGGCGCTGACCATTACTTGTCATACTCTTGTGCCATTTTGAGTATCAGCTCTACTGCCAGTTTTGTATACAAGCTTGTCAATTAGCTAGAGCATGCTTAATTGGTAACATGGCTTCACAATTTCACCCCCACAGTAACTGCCACCACTGTGAAACTACAACATTGACAGGCCTTTTCCCTGCCAGTGTCAGGCTTTTGCCCTGATTCAGAAGAAAAAAACAGTAACCCAGTCTTTTCCAAATCTGTGAATGTTCATCATAGAAAGCAGAAATAACTTCAAGAACATCGACACAGAAGTTGAAACTCTTCAACATTCAGGGGTTTTTTTTGGGCACGTATTTTATGTTTCACTTCTACTACTGGATATAGTTAGATCCTGCTCAGGGTTGTGCTCTGTTTTCTGGGGTGGAGATCAAAATCCTAAAAGAAGCTTCCCAACTGCCAATTACTCTATTCCCTGGAGTACAAAATCTGCATGAAAAAACAAGTGGATCCATCAGTTGCTCTCAAATTCAGCTCTAAATCATGTGTGGGGTATTAGTGAATAGGTTATATTTTAAAAAAATCTAGTTTAAAGCTGTAATTTGTCCCTACCACCAAAGAGCTGCCATCCCTATACTCTACATTTTCTAAAAATCTCATATCTGGATTAGGATAACTAGAATACTGCCTGCACTAAATGCTGGAATGGAGAAAGCATTTCACTTTCACCTGAAATTACTGTTAGTCCATTAACCTTAAAACAGCTCTTTAGTTAATCCATCTCAAATTACAGATAGACCTTTTATTCGTAGCAAATATTAATCAGTCAGTCTCAGGTCTGAACTCTTCTCCTGCTCCTGCATTTATGTGCCTTTTGATTTATGCTCTCTCCCATCTGCAGTGGGCAAGCTGTGGGTCCATCCAGTGTAATTAAGAAGTTAAACTGAAGGCGAATACAATGTGATTGGATACATCACAGCCAAAGATGCGTGTGGTATTTGCTACAGTGGCTTCACTGCGTTTATGCTTCCTTAAATTACCAGAGAATTTGACTATACTCACCAGTCCTGCTGTTTGAAACATGTCAGTGCTATCAGGCTCTCCTTTAAACCTTGTCTGTGCTCTGAACATCAGGTTTGTATTGATACTTATAGCGGAAGTAGTTCTAACAAAGCCACACACCACATGATTGGACTGGTCCTGAGTCCTCCTGAGAGAAATCCTGCTTAAATTTTGCCAGCACCTCGTAGGCCATCTGTGCTTAAAGACTGCTTCTGCCTCCCAGCAGCCCCTCAGGAACAACAAGAAAACCTGTAAACTTTCTCTGATGTATTGGGCCTACATAACTGCTGCAATTGGTAGAAGAATATGAAATACCAACTTAATTTAGAATTAATATTAGAGAAGCCTGGAAAAATCTTACTGCTTCAACTATAATTTATTTCCTGAATCTAGTGTAAGGGAAATAAATGTGGCTTATTCTAAAATTAAATGCAATGGTAAAATTGATTATACTAGCCAGTCAACATAAATTCCAATTTGAGTGCATGTACACACCACACTATACAGCAGTTAGACTAATTAGACAATCTAATTGGGGGAGGCACTGCATATATATTTAGGCTTTAAAAATATTTAAGAAAATTAACAGGACTATTTTAAGAATGTGAGTAAGATGGGCAAGAAAGCCACTAAGGATCAATATATTCAGTATAAGTCTCAAGAACTCCAGGCTATAATAGTGAAACAGCTCATTCTCCAACATACTCTGGACTTTAAAAAAATTTTGTTTACTGGACCAGGTGAGTACAGATAGAAAACACAAGGGCTGCAATAACTTCAAACAAAATTGGACACAAGAATGTAGCCTTAATTAGTGTTATATGGAGCTGTGATCCCTCTAAAAGATGTGACACTGCAGCAGGACTGTTCATAATTTCCTCAGTATCCCTGTGGAAACAGGACAGCTGTCAGTACAAAACATATGAAAAAGGAGATGAGATGGAGGAACTAAGGACTTGACTTGGCTTCTCAACTGCAAATGGAGCTTTTTGTTTTAAGAGTGGAGAATGGGAATTCAGATTTTTAAATTATCATGTCTTATGGTAGGCTGCAGGTACGTCTAGCATTGCCTTGATCTTGGATCCTTAAAATCTGTCCTTTAGGTCTCTTTTTCCATGTTACAGAGCCTAATAATCTGCCTGAGATTTTCTGCTGCCTTGTATTTGAATACTGCATTTTGGATGGTGAACTGGACTTGCTCTAACATGTCCAAAATCTGGCTATTTCCAGCAATTTACCTGTTTAAAAACAGAAGTCTTGAGAAACTTTTTGTATGCAGACTGAAGAATGGTATTGCAATTCCACAGCATTATAATATTCTTCATTTCATGGGTTTGCACAGACTAAAAGCAGAATGCAGTGCCCCATTTCAAGTCACACATTTGATTTTCAACTAATACTTTGGCCCAGTTCTATGGATATCACAGCTAAAACCACACAAACTGTATTCCTAACTCTGCACTGATACGTATGTAGTCCTGAGCAAATCATTATCCCCTCTATTTGCATATTCCCATTTGTAGGGGTTTGCTAGCTTAATAATGCATTAGTCTTTGCAAAGCACTCCAAAAGCCATTGATGTACACAGCTTATATGCAGTGGGATATTTTTAAAAAAATAAACTCAGACAAAGTGGAGTATAATAATTTCTGGACAACCTTCTTGACCCACAAAAAGCATTATTTCCTTGTATTTATTAGAAAACTGTAGTGAGGGCCACAGGCATACAGATTCTGTTGTACTAGAGACTGTAGCTCCCCTGTTTTATGGTATCACACTCCTCCCAGCTCAAGTTAAAGTGATGGACACAAAGACAGAGGTCCTTACCCCTCTGTCAGTCATGTGAGACCACAGGCCTCCTTCTCATCTGGAATGGTATTAGGGTCTCTCTCCACTTCGGAGAGATGAAAGGCAGTTAGTCCTTTGCAGTCAATACCTTCCTACACCTTGACCAAGACCTTTAAGGAAATTCACACCTCTCATATCTGCCACCGCAAGTAGTGAAGACAACGTTAACCTACATCTGTCTGTTTGATTCTTACTGCCTTGTTCGTGTTTTTAGGAAAATAGAAGAAGCCAAATTCTGGTATGTCATAAACACTGGTGCAGGGGCTCAAGATGTGTCATGTTTTAATCCACACTTAGGGTCTTGTTCTGACAGAACCAAAGTAATGAATCATTTTATGATGTGTTTTGCAGCTTAGGGATGAAATTTTAACTGCATCTCCAGTTGTTATACTGACATACTCTTGATAAACCTACTTCTATTCCAAGAGGTATAAAGGGGATGGGTGAAAACGAAATAAAGCTTGCACCACTGGAAGAAAAACTGGAGCTCAAAACCTCTGGGTTTGTGATCTCTGTGTTAGCAGCCATCTGTTGCTTTCACAGCTTACAACAGCAATCGTAAGAGGAGGTTCTCACTCCCGACCATCTGTTTTTAGAGAGGAAGCCAAAAATAGACATCAGGCAGAGTTGCTAGAGGAATCCAACCTTCATGCAGCAAAGGGTAATCACTACTGCTCAGAGGGGCACAGTGAGGTAGAGTTTTAGAGAGTACAATCCCAACTAAAAGTCCAAGCTTTAACCATTTCATAGTAAGTCTTGGTAACAAGTGAGAAGACCTCTCTCATTGTGAGTTGCCATACTGCTGTACATAACACGTGGACTTAGTAACAGCTCACAGCTACCTCTGAACACATCTTGCCATCTCCCCCAAACTGTTTGGAATTAACGGCTCATCTGCAGCTTTGCCATAAGCACAAGGCAAAAGCTTTGAAAGCAACTGCTTACTGCAAAAGCACACCAGGAAGCAGACTTCACTCCGCTGAATCACCCTGTGGTTTCTGATTCTATGAGATGCTTGGTGGGGGAGGAGAGAGAGGGAAGTGGCCTGTACTGCCCCATGCCAAGCACAAATTGCTTCCCTGGCTAAAAAACACTCTTCAAATTTATCAGGCTGGGCTGTGCAACACTGTAACCGAAGAAAAGAGCATGGAGCATCTCCCAGGATGCTGGTTTCCTGGCACTGCCACTCACAAGGCACCATTAATGCAGGACCATTTGGCATAAAGCTGCAATTTGCACTGACACTGCACTGCCATAAAATGTCTGCTTGCCCAGTTCCTCAACCCAATCTCTGCTACGCTGATGACTGCATTTGATTTTCCAGTTGCCTACATGTGTAGCCCCTAGCTTTTGAACACGCAAAACAAGAAAGATGCAGTGATTATTCCCTGGCTGCAGGGGAAAAGTGTACTACAGACCCTCTGTCTCTTCACGAGCTTCTGAGGATACAGCTTGCATTGCTAAAGAAAGCAGAATTGTCCTGTTGTGGTTTGTTCATGCAGGTTTCCCAGAGAGTGCAAAAAGCTGCTGATTTGGGCCCAGCATCTATTTTTAATTTAGAGAAAAGCCTGCAAGAATGCAGGGTAAGTGCTCTTCCATTGTATTCTAAAAATGAAGTAAACTGATCTAAATCCATTTCTGAATTCCTGTGAGGAGGACTGTTCAAAGGACATATGAATTATACATTGAAAAAACCCAGGGTTTGTGAATTACCTTTTTTTTTAACAAAACTTTCCTCCTGGCATATTTGAGAACTGTGCAGCTGCTTACATGTCTGAAAAGCTTTTCTGGATAGAGAGAAATCACTAGCTAGAAGATGGAGCCTAGTAAGATTGATTTTAGAGCTTTAGAAACAGGAAGGACAGAATACTTCTTTTATTATACAAACAATTGTCTTTAAGTGATCGGATTTGATTCTAGTCTTAATACGGGATTCAATACTATCCAAATGCTACATCTTGCCATGTGGTGATGCTAAACTACTTTCCTAGATGGTCTCAATAGCACACTCCTTCATCACCACAGTAACTTCAGCTTGCTGGTTTCTTCATGGTTTTCTAAAAGTGAAAGTCCCTGAATTTTCTCTATTGGGCTTATTATTTTATCATCTGTAACAACAGAACATGTATTCAACTGACTGCAAGCACAGTTTGACTTGAACACCTTCACTTACATGAGTTGCCTACACCCTATGGAGCTCCTAAGAAGTTGGCAGAGTAGGTGCCATGGACAAACCCTATCACTCACTGCCCATGAGAAATCTCAGTCCTGCCGTGTGTTTCTTTCTCACCGTCAGTGACTTTATGAACAGCACTCTTTCCACACCAGATTTGCATTTTCCCCAGGAAAGGAATTCACCCCAGTTGTGTCTGCAGCCATGGACAATCAGGATTTTCCATTCTTTCAGATATAGTAAATCAAAGTTAAAAAAATAAAATGCACCCTGACATGGGAGATCCAGTCAGATCCTCTGCAGAATGTGCTCTTTGGAAAGATGGGTTCTCTCACTTTATTTTCACAGAAAAATATGACCAGGCAAAACAGCCTATAGAACAGAGTTGGTTTAATATAGTTATCCATATAATATCAGACATATATTTTAATTTGCTACCTGTTTAAAGACTGATCAGACAAGCAAGATTGATCAGTTAGGTGTCCCATTCCCTTTTGCCTTTTACAAATAAACCCTAAAAGCACATTTTTTTGTCTAGTGTTGAGCAACAAATAGAAGATTACAGTTTCACACTGCCTCCTCAAGATTAACTCCCATCACTCTTCTCAGGAGCGTACCAGGGCCATCATGTGGGTCTCGAATGAACACATCACAGTGAAATAGTTTCTGGAATTAAAGGAGTTTGTAACAGTATTCTGCACCTTGTTTTATATCAAGTCCCAATTTGTTAGGGCTAACAGCTTCCATTGAAGAATGTGGTAAAACACTCAGCAGATGTTAAGGCAATTGAAAAACTGCCTACGGTTTTTCTTAAGTGAGGAATTTGTAAGCCATATCCCTGCCTGTGGCTGGCCTATCTGTTGGTCATAACTAAAGATGCATCCCAGGTGCATCCCAGATGCACCTGGCATCCATTCCTTATTGATCCCAATGCTGAATCCCACCTGGAAATCAGACCAGCAAGGAACTAGCACTAAGTCCTAATGATGATCTTTAAGCATTCATGGCTACATCTAATTTAGAGCACAAGCTGCCTGACACACTCTGAGCCCGTGTTTTATTCATCTGAAGCAATATACTCACCTAGGATGCTGACAGATGTTGCTTTGCTCTGGAGAATAATGCTGCCACCTGCATTTTTATATGCACACCAGCGAGTGCCAGGCATAGCAAAGAATTATTGCACACGTGCCACAGGACAGATGCAGCATGGAGCAGGATTAGAACAGACCGGGGACAGTAACTGTTGAAGTGTCAAATGACACAACCTCTTCAGAACTGCTGAAAGTGTCACGTAGCATTCAGACATTTTTCTTAATTCAACTCACCCAATCACAAATTTAAACAAATAGACTACTTATAAAACCACAGAACAAAGGAGTAAAAAGATACAGTTCTCCTCTCTGGCCTTATTTTGCATTTTTTCTCATTAGAGGAGGAGCAGTTTTGTTAGAAATGTAACTGCTAATTTGGAGGCTTGAAAAAAGAAGCCCTGAGGTTCTGCCCCAAAGCATCCATTTTTGAGATGGTGAGGTTTATAATTAACAATAGAACTACAGGATTTGGAATCGGTGTGCTATATTTTATTTCTTAAATAGCAGGTTCCTGGAGTCTCTATAAAGAAAAAGGACATCCTTTTCACCTTTAAATCAAAGATTAATTTCTAGTACCCCACAGATACAGAGAAAGCTTGATACATGAAGATACACAAAGGCCAAATGTTTAAAGAAAACCCACATGCAGCAAAGGGCAAAACCATTTTCATTTCCTAGGTTTTTTAGGTAGTGGTGGTATGCGGATAGGAATAGCTGACTCATCATTTTGAATACCCAGGACTGACAAAACCTTGGTATTGCTGAAGTAGGTTTTACATCTACTCTGTCCATGTGTTCTTAATAAAGGAACTGGAACAAAGTTTACTGAAATCAGCAGTAGGGTACCAGCTAACACAGAGCTTTGGATCAGACCCTAACACACTGTAAGCCCTTTTACATGGCAGGTCTATGCTATGGAGACTGCTCTCATCTAAATTATATTTACTTTCTTTTAAGATGTAGTTTGGAGGCTAAATCAGGAGTTAGGCTATAAATGAAAACTGTGCATTTTTTTTATACTTCTCCTATTTACCAAAATATGGAGAGCTCTTTGCAAAGAGAACAGATTTCAATGGAGAAGTCTGAGTATGGACCTAACAAAAATTACCAGGGTCTCATATGTTCTCTATCAGAAAAATCCCACTAGTTGTGCTACCTTACCCAGCTGTCCCATTCCATCACTCCTGCCTCCTGCAGCACAGCTGTAGATTATATGATACTTGACTGAGTAGAGGTGCACACACCATCTTAAAATGAATTCAGGAAGTAAGAGGATATGCAGTAACATTGTGCTGGAAGAGCAGTAACTATTGCTTGTATTCAGTGTTGCCTTTTTAGCTGGTGATGTTTGGATAGCATTGAAAGATGCCACTGTGCCTCAAAGAAATTAAAAATGAGTAAAATTCAGACAGAACTCTGTCACAAACTAGAGGATATCTACTGATTCTTAACCTGGGAAAAAGTGCTTTTTACTTGGCCACGTAACCAATGTTTAGCAAGGGTCTGTCCTAGGTTAGTAGTCTTCATAAAAATATGCTTTTAACATATGAAAAATTGAAGTTTCAGAGAACCTGTCAAACTTGGTTTGCTTTGCGTTCTTTATTTTAGTCTGCCATTAACTTGCTATTAATGTAGCAAAGATATTCTGGATCTACATTTTCAAATATATCCCTTAGATTTGATTTTAACATAACTCAGTGTCGCTATTCAGAAGTACTGTGGGGCTTTTGGCACTCTGAAAATGAAATGTAACTGTCTTGAGTTTCCAGCATCTATCTAGTGGATGCTTCTGGGAACTCAGAACAGCATCTCCCTTCTGCAACTCCCCATCTGGTGATAACAGTACTTACCTATCCTTCTAGGAAAGCTACCGTGCTTTCAAAGCATGAGTCACAGCTCACAAGGAGGCGTTTAGATGCAGGCTTTGCACTGGCAGTATTATTGTTGCAAGGCCATTTTTAATAGCAAATCTGAAGGTACAAGTCCCCTTCCTTTTAAAGAGAAAGCCTGTTTTTGCTTAAACCCTTATCTACAGAACTCTCAACATAGAGATTGTTAGCTCAGGCACTTCACCTCCTCTTGTGCTGAAAAACTTAAATTCCAAAGGGAGAATCTAGGCATGTTTTTATTTTATCTGCATACATCCAGTTGTTAAATCTACGTGGCTGGCAACATCCTGAGGCACAGAGCAGCTTCAGCGGAGGCTGAGCTATTCATAGGCCAGCACGCTGGGCCGGGAGTGAGCTCATGAGCTCACAGCCTCCCAGCGCCAGCTGCCAGCTCGGCTGGGACATGCAAAGGGAGTGAGGGAAAATGCATGTGGGAGGAGGGAGGCGCAGGGGGGGACAGAAAGGGGACAAGATGTTAGTTGCTAACATCTCGTGTTTAGATCTGCCAAAATCATGTTGGAGGTCTCAGTGTTTACACCTCTGCAGTAAAGAGTGGCAGGCTTTGTATTGTGTGAGACTGCTTCGCTCCAGGCTGACATTTGGAGCTACGGCTGCCTGGCAGAGGCAACTCAGAAGGAGCAATGTGCTCTGAGGAGAGACATTTCTATTTCACAACAGACCAGCAGCTGCCTCATTTCTCAGTAAGATCCTGGAGTGGTACCTAGGGCTAGACCAGGGCTACCTACCAAAGCCAAGACAAACAGGCAGCAAGGAGTATAAAGATTACTGCTATTTATTTATAGCAACCACTGCAAATTTGGTGACCATCCATTTTAATAACCACACCTCAAGCACAGGCACCTTCACATTTATAAACATTTGTTTTTACACCTCTCCTTAATGTAGACAGTGATCTCCCTAATATCTGAGTTAGCTTTACACACTTCAGCAGCCTGACCAACTTTAACATAAAATTGCTTTAACATCAGGGCTTCTGTTACAACCAAAAATCAGTGTATCTGAATTAAGATGGCTGTGGCTGCAACCAGTGTGACCATTGGTATCTGAGCTGAGATGTGCCAAGAAGTGGCTTGTTCTGCTCTTGTGCTTAGCATGTTTTGTGGTCTGTTCTGGTGACAGGTGAGAAGGCAGCAAGAGCTTCATTGTATCAGACCAGGTATTAGGGTCTTAAGGCAGAGATATAAAAGCAGAAAGCCAAAGAACAGTTTACCTCGGTTTTGTCTGACCAGGCCCCACTAGTATCAGCGGTAAGTGATGCTAAAGAATATAAATGTTATTATGAGGCACTGCACCCCAGTAAAATTCACCATATCCCACTCTGCACTGCCCAGATTCTGGCCTGGTGCCAAACCTGCACCAAACAGCCATGCCATGCCTCAGCATATCTCTTCCCAGAGCAACATGAGCAGTACAAGCTCTGCTATTGCAGCTTCTCCATCTTTCCTCTGGGTCCCAACCATCCTTCACAGCAACACACAGGAGAAGAACAAGACTGTCTCCTGTATCTGGTCAGCACATATTGGAAGAAAGGGACTGGCAGAAGGATGGACTCCAGCTGCCATTTTAAACAACAGACTTCAGTATAGACCAAAATCTCCAAAAGGCAATTCCTGTCCTACAACTGATCCTGACCATTTGGGACATGGCAAGGGGACATGTGGCACACCTCTTTTTTAGTGTTTGCAGACATTTCTCCAAAAGTGTTAACATCTTGAGAGTTGGCAGTATTACTTTTGATAACATAGAAGATCAAAATGATAATCACTTGTCAGCAGTTCAAAAACACTCCAACAGGGTGATCTTAACAGACCCCTCATGAAGCCACGGTTCTCTTCCCAAGATGTTGCCACTTACCCCTGTTCAGTGAAGAGCAGTATTGACACACAGTATCCTGAAAGAGGCTGCTACAAAGCCAGAGGCATCCAAACATCAGTATCACAAGTGCCTCGTGTTTAAATTTCAGTGCATTGATGCAAGCCTTCAATGCAGGTAGGTTCCACAGTTCTCATCTTCTGGGGAAACCAAGATATGCTCTAAGGCCACCCAGTGCAAGCAGCAAGGTTAAATGGAGCTGCTGGCTCCACCTCTGGGAGGAATTGCTGGAGGAATGGCACCAAATTCCCACCTGCCTCCCTGACATGGGAGGCTGCCTCCACAGCTGCAAACACAAATGGGCTCTCAGAGCCTCCACTGCCCAGCAGCTGTACTGGCTATTTTCTGCTGAACCAGGGCCTCAGTATTTTCAGCCAGAGAAAAGCCTTCTTGAACTCACACACACCCAAAGGCCTGTGTATAAACTGAAATTTGTGAACCACTAGTGGCATTTTTCCTTGCTATATATACTACCCAGGAAAAAATGGGATTTTAATAGATTTATTCTCAACCTACTTTAAACTCACAAAGATATGAGGCCTTATGTCATCATTATAGTTACTACATGTGATCCTGTGTGTGTTGTGAAGAAGCAAGCTAGAAATGAGTACTGGATGAGCTCAAAGGCTTGCAACTCCTCTGCCAAAGCAAAGTCTGTCACAAGTTGCTAAATACATAACCACGCAAGTTAAAGAGACCCACACACTCATAAGTCAGTATTTCAGGGTGATGAGCCTGCTGTGCACCCACTATGAATCAAAAGGTCTTTAATCTTTGTTCTGCTATGGGCTTCCTGCATGGATTCGGAGTAGGTCACTGTCTGAACTTTCACTTACCCCCTTCATCCTTGAATTGAGATCTGTAGATTGTACCTATTTACTGTGTCCAGAGCTGGGAGTATAAACATGCTGATGATTGTGAACTGCTTAGATACCACAGTGATCACGCACAGCCAAGTTTTATAAAATGATACTATCAGGCCAGTATTTTACAGTAAAATTATTTAAGGGTGACAGAATTAGAGATAAATGCACTGATATATGCTGGCAGAGAAATTCCAATTTTGGGCAGCAAAGAATCCAATCTGTACAGAAGTCTGTGGAAGCAGCAGGCATGCACCAGGTCTGTTGCTGTTTCCTCAACACAGAGAAGACATCATCAACTCACGTCTTTTCTGCTCTTTACTACATATATTTAAGCTTTAATGTAAGCTTTCCATTACTGCATAGCTTTGGGAAGACAGGCTTGTCAGCTGTTCTGACAAAGCAGCTTTTAGATGAATGAAGTTGCTGGACTAGCATCTTGATGCGGACTCCCTCCTTTAGTTGTACTGAATGCTGGGATGGGGCTCCCGTGGGCAGTCTCAGATGTCCACCAGTTCCCCAAACATGCTGAAGTGGGATGGGGATAGTGGTAAAGATTTTATTAGTACCACAGGTGTGACTAAAAGGAGAGTTTTGCCAACACCAGATATATCTGTAAAGGTAGCCTCATTAAAAGATCCTATGTCAGCTGAGGGTCGTCTGAATCAGGCCAGCGAGATCTATTCCTAGGTGCCTCATAACTGTCCTGGAATTCAAAATGAAGCTTTCAGCTTTTCACAAATTAGTAGAAAAACGCTTACCTCAACTTTTTCTATATACAACTTCACAGTGAAAAGTTTTTCTTGTTATAACAGGAACACCTTCATTTGCTGTTTATTGTAAACTGGCCAGTTTACCCTACTAACTTTTGAGGAGGCCAAAGGTCACTTGGGTTTGCACTCAGCACATTCAGGCAGCGTGGGATGCCACAAAACCACCTTAGTTAAGGCTACACAGAGCTAATAACACATACTCCCATTAATAGCAACAAGCCCAGCACAGGCAGGTTGAGACTGCATCCCCAAATAAACTATGCATATGTACAGAAGTGCTAGGGTTGCCTTCCCACTTTCCAATGCTCATTATAAAAAAAAATTATTAGTTGGACATTAAGCAAATGCTTTGTCTGAGCACTAGATCCTCACTTTGCAACCGACTTAAGCAACATTTTAAAGCCGTGTTCTGAACCAATTACTATTGAAAAACAGGACTACGATAGTAATAAGAAATGCACTTAGTTGGCATAAATGTGACTAATTTGTGTTTATGTCAGTGAGATGACAACCATGAAGTCAGTCCTTGTGGGAAGAGTATCACCCTTTGGGGTATCAGCTTTCTGGAAATGGTGCTGTTTCCTACAATTCTCATGGAATTAATTTTTTACTGATTTCAGGCCTAATAAAAATATAAAACACTGGTTAAATGCTAATTCCCTAACTCAAGACTATATACAGATCTAAAAAGGTACACTAATTCAGGCAGCAGTTGTTCAATTAAGTATAGGAATAACATGGTTAAAAATTACAGCTTCAGTCCATGTGAGTTCAGTGAGATTATTTTACTGGTTGCTCTTTACAACAAGGAAGCATGTCTGAGGTCATGTGAGACCAAAGCACATGCTCACACTGCAAGAAGTTTTAATATAAGGAATACACAACTTCACAGAAACCCATGCAGCATTTCTGTATATGCTCTGCGCCTCCTTGGGAGATGCCTGCACCTTCTGGGGTCAAGCCCTTCACAAACTGTTTCAAATAAGGTATCCCCAGAAAGCTGGGAATACTCTAACTCTGGAGATTCTGTTGGCCCGTGGTTGTTGCCATGCAATTTAAGCTAAGGAAGAGATAACTTGAATCATGGAGCCCTTTAGAAACCACTAGACCACTGACCCCTCCAAACATCCAGCATTTTATCCATCATTAAAGTTACTTAAGAGCCGTACTGACATCACAGCATCTTTCACAACTGGCTGTAATAATCTTAACCAAATGAATCCCTTGAGTTGTCTGGGACAGCAAAAGAAACCCAGGTTATCTCAAAGGCAGTGTCTGAGAATTACGTTATTATTTTCCACCTTTAGTTTGAATAACTCTTTGTAGCTATTTGAGCGCTGTAAACCACAACCAAGGCAAGCTGCGGCAGCCTGGCTCTCCATCCGACCCGAGGCGGCGGAGGCAGCGTATGCCCTCTGTGCTAAACGGGGCACATTTCCCCACCTGAGGGCCGGTGGGAGGGTCGGTGCCCTGGGGAAGCGGGGGCTGGTCGGGAGCGATGCCCGGTCCGGAGCACTGCCCGGCAGGCGCCGGGCATCCCCCCGCCCCAGCGCCGGGCGATGCCGTGGCGCCTCGGCCCCAGCACCGCTAAAAATAAAGCCCGTCTCCGCCTGCCCGCCCTCGGGAATCGGAGTTGGATCGATGGTTTTCTTTTAAAGCCGGATTTTATCAATCGCCCCCCCACCCCCGCCAACCCGCCTCTGAACCGCCCAGCCCGGACCACAGCCCTGCTAATAACTTCAGCGCCGGGATCGTCTAGTAGCGGGGGTCCGGGGGTCCGCGGGCAGCGCTCGGCACTCACCTGGCCGGCGGTGTCGTACAGCCCCAGCAGGTACTGCTTGCCCCCGACGGTAACGCTGACTGCGAGGGGGGAGAAACACAGCGCGTGAGGGGGGGGCAAGCCCGGCCGACCCCTGTGCCGGCCCCCCCGGCAGGGCAAGGCCGGGGGATGGAGGGAGGAGGGAGGGAAGAGAGCGGCTGCCGCCCCCGGCGGTAGCGGGGCCCCCCGCCCGCTCACCTGCGTAGTGGTCGAAGACGGTGGGCACGTACTCCTCGGGGAAGGCGTCGTTGGCGTAGCTCATCAGCAGGCACGTCTTGCCCACGGCGCCGTCCCCCACCACCACGCACTTCAGCATGACCGCCGCGCTGCCATGGGCCATGGCCGGAGCCCGCCCTCATGGCCCCGCGGGCGCGCCCCGCCGAGCCGGGCCCCTCGGCATCGCCGCC
>VZTX01004044.1:1259271-1348031 GCA_013400915.1 Pardalotus punctatus | reverse complement strand
GGCGGGCAGGCGGGCGGCGGGGCTGCAGCGCCGGGGCCGCTGTGCGAGAGCGGCCCTCGCCCCGGCTCCGCTGCCCGCACACGCATGCACGGCAGCACCCGGCGCTCCCCCGCCCCGCAAGTTACTTGGGCGCTGCGGGCACCCCCTGCCCCGCGCAAGCAGCGGGGCCGCGTTGATTCTGTAGCAATCCTCCACCGTCGCCCTGTGCGCACAAAGGAAACTCCGGCAGCATCCCCTGGCATTAGCCCCTAACTGTGCCACTAAGTATGAAAACAATCAACGGCATGTGAAAGGAGCTTTTTCTGCGCTGAGTTTATTGTCTTTGGGTCTGAAATTCAGTAGTGGGAACACATTTTAAAACAGCGACATATGTGATTTGAACAGGCTTGAGTACCCGTTTGCAAGGCTAAAGGACTGGAGGACAAGATCTAGAAAGGATACATACTGCATGAAAAATGAGTGAAATCATGCTCCCACTAGTGTCCGTGGCAAAAGTCCCACTGTTCAGTGGCACTAGGCTGTCATCCTAGCAAGCTGTTTCCAACTTCACATTCTCAAATGGTGTGAAATACGTTTCCAGTCAGAGAGAAAACAATTGCCTTTTTTAGTTTACAATTTTTCCAGATTTATCCTTCAAGACCTATCCAATTACAACAAAAACAGCGCACAACAGTGCAAGCCACGAGGAGACCTCTGTGTTGTGTAGTTTTTGTTTCTATTTGATCTGACATGCTTCAGGGAGAAAATAAATCAAATTCCATATTACACAAATCTTATCTGGGTATTCAATAAAATATATTTTCAAACCAGGACAAAACACAAAACTTACTACTTTACAGGTTTTTCAGCTTAGTCAGTCATGCTTTCATGCCTTCAGACCACAGAGGGTGTGAGCAGGACATCCAAGGCTTCTCTGCTGTAATGTCTTCACAATTCATGCAGAGAACATCAAACCCATGAACAGAGAGAAGCTGCCCCAGGAGGTATTTCCTCAGCCCTTGGAAAATGCCAGCTATAAAAGAAAGCTGGATTTACCAAGAAGTCAACTGGCAGCCAGTGCAGGGCTCAGCACACAGGTCTCCCAGACAACAACTTTTCCTAATGAGCAGACATGTCCTGCATGAGCAGCTATTTCAGGATGGGTTTTGGCACCACATCCAGGAAAATTGCTTTACAATGATCTAGAGGTTTCTGGGTATCCATGAGGGACTTGAAATCATGCAGGTATTCAGTGGCCCAGGTGACATCCACGTCCTTTTTGCTGTACTTGCCTATGTGTACATTTAGGAGTACCCAGCACTTGAATTCCTGGGCAACAGCACCACAGGCTGCCGTCTGCACAATCGATGGGAAGTACACTTTCTCCACTCTGCTGCTTGCTTAATTGCTAGTGTTGCTTCCCAAATCCTGTAATCATCATTTTGATCTTGCACAATCTCAGCCAAATGGTTCTCATCCAGTCCTCCATGTTGCTCAGACAATGGATAGCCAATTAGTCTGCACTAAATATTTAGAGAAAATGAAGACACAGAACTGGCAAACTGAAACACACCTCAGCTCTCTCCTCACCAGTCTGATTGGTTGTACAGCCAGGGAGTCACATAGCTGCAAGAAAACCTAATGACCCTAACAAGGGTCCCACAGTGATATGGCTCTATGGAATTGCTCATAGGGACATGGGAGTGTTGGTTTCATCTACAGCATAAGTACTTACTTGCTTTGCTTTTTCACCCTTTGCAGGTGTCATTTTCCAGCCAGCACCCACAGCAGTGGGATAAGAATATAGGCACCAAAAGTTCCTGGGAATTCATTTACTGTCTTAAACTTCTCTGACTTTCAGCAGCTCCCTAAGAATGTGTTAGAGCCTCTGCTGGGTGTCAGCTCAGTGAAGGTTTTCAATTTAGCTGTATCTGCACAATGGACACCTTACCAGGAATCACATCCTTCTTTCATATAGATTAACCATTTGTTCTGTGTAATATGCTTCCATTTTTCAGCACTACAAATATAAAGAGTGTTAAAATAATTACCTACCTATGACAAATATTATTTTAAATTACTTCATTAAAGACTCTCAATCTAGCCATTTTCTCCTACCTACTTTCATAAGGTCATAAAATAAACCAGTATGAAATGTTAAAAAGAAACACCACCTTAGTGATATTTAAAATGTATTTTCCTTCCTCATTGCTTGCTATAAAATTGATAGGAAATGAAAAACAGTTCCATCTAATTTTTCACAAAAGGGACAGTTTCTAACTAGTTCTACGCTATGAGAGGAATGGTTACTTTAGTATCACATATGAGTACTAAACAGCCCATTTTTTCATTTAAGGAATTAAAATTTTGCTTTGTAGGATTTCTGTAAGATTTCTGTATGCATATGAGGCTGAGCACTCTTTGTGAGGAAGAAACATAACTAGATTACCCTTACAAATAAGGCCTGTTCCAAATAATTCAGGTCAGTAATGGGGGAAAATATGTCGAGGAGAAGGTCTACTAAATAATGGGAAGCCTATGAGGACACAAGCCTAGTGAAACTCCATAATGATTGTGCAGCTAAACATTTATTGGAAGCAATTTCTGGGATATACAGACTTTGCAAGTGAGAGCATGGAATGGGACCATGAAGTAGAATCACAAAATCCTTCATCTGAGTTAGCAGCAGCAGGGAAAATAGAAGAGAAAGGGATGGAGCCAGACCTTATTAGAATCAGCAAAATACTTGTTTGGTCCATGGAACAAGAGAAGAAGTGGTGTTAATCATGTAATCAACACATTTTGAAAAGATAGATCTGCTCAAGTCCATTATTAACATGTCTCTGAATTTAACCTTGAAATTTACACAATACAGTTATTTTCATCAACTGTGCTGCCACTCTTCATTGTGAGCACGGTTTGGCAATTCTCTCTCTGAATTCTCCTGTTCAGCTGCCAGAAAAACTGAGGTGCCTCACTTTGTCACTGGGTTGTTGTGCATCACTAGAGCAAGGCCACGCATCTCACTACAGAGGGTGGCATCTTCCCATGTTGGGTGAAATGACTTCATGGAAATAGCCAATAATTGAGGAAACACCCCTAAAAATGCCAACTCCCAGTCAAAGCTCAAAGGGATGTATGAAAAACACCCAAATTAGTCCCACAAAGTCCATCAGAGCATTAATATTTTTTAGGCATCCCTGTCTGTGGAAGATTGCAGCCATGGTTTATGGTTCTCTAAAAAGACTTTTGGACTTACAAGGAATGTTAAGTCTTCAGCAAAGTCAGGAAAAGGGCGATGCCATCTAAATGCCCTGTTTGCACCATATTGTCTTTCAGACCAATCAATCTCTCATCCTCAAGCAGAGCTATCCCTAAGCAGAAAGTTACACCTGAGTGGACATAACACAGGACTGGATTTTAGTCAGAATGATTTACTGTTTTCATAAGCGGTGAGAACACCGCTCTTACAGTTTATGAATCTGATCATTACAGTTTTGCTTTTCTACCCAAGATTAGGTAATGCCAAGAATGTGTCTGTATCTCAGCTAATACAGAGGAAGCAAATCACATATTTCAAATTGCCAAAAAAGGATTGGCAATTCAATAGTTGCAGATCTAATTCCTTCTGAATGTCAGTTTCCACTTTAATTTCCTCTCAATTTAAAGGGTCACAGCTGCATGCTTGCCTTCCTCGTGTCTTTCAAGAACATGGTGATATCTCCAAGCAAGGGCATATGAAATCAGAATGACAGCATGACACATTTTAGGTCATCTGCAGCAGTCATCTGCTAGAGCATACTGGCTCTTTACTGTACCTGCAGTGGTCCCTGCTCTAAGAATGGGGATGAATGTTGCAAACAGGGGAAACATCACTTGTTCTCTTCAGGGAGCAATCTAGTGTGCGCCCCTACCTGGAAAGCTCCTTCACAGGTCTCATTCTGTTATACTGTTGCAGCTTGTGATCCTTTATTAACATTTCCTTCATTTTTGCATGGACGTAACTGAGATGGGAGTTTTCAAAAATGCAAAATAGTAGCGAAATAGCAAAAGCAAAATCGTAGCCTAAGACCAAAACCAGAGCTTATTGCTGAGAATCAGATACAATGTTTTAAAAATATATTTGCACTAGCCACTGTAAAGTGTCACAATCACTACTCCATGTGCTTTTTTCTTAATAACTCCGGTGCAGGAGCTTTAAAGGTGGTCAAAGAAAATACACCAGTGCAAACATTTTCTCCGAAAAGGCAGATCCTTTGAGAAGAATACCTTTTGAAATCATGTCAATTCAATGAAAGTGTTTTAAGAAAAGCACACAAATGTTCTGACAGCTTCAAAGCATCCCATTTTTATTTTTTCAGAGCAAAACATTTTAATGTCTAAATCACTATGGTTTCAATTTAAGTTAGCATGGTATCAGAATACAGTGTAAAATAAATGAAAATGTGCCATCATTAAACATTTCAATCAGCTTAATTTTTCTAGTTTTCTGTTTTTTTAAGGATTTCAAATTTTTCAGATTGCATTGCTAATTAGAACAAAGACAAATCTCAAAAATATTCATAAAAGTGAAATTTTATCCTCTGAACAGCTTATGTCTTCCTTCATACTCATGGCATGCTAAACTATAGTAAGATAGCATAGCATAGAATCATATAATAATTTAATCATTTAAGTTGGAAAAGATCTCTAAGATCAAGTAAAACTAGAATTGCCAAGCCCACCACTAAACCATGTCCCCAAGTGCCACATCTACACGCCTTTTAAACATCTCCAGGGATGGTGACTTCACGACTTCTCTGGACAGCTTGTTCCAATGCTTGCCAATCCTTTCGGTGAAGAAGTTTTTCATAATATCCAATCTAAACCTCCCCAAGTACAACTTGAGGCCATTTCCTCTTGTCCTACCACTTGTTACCTGGGAGAGGAGACTGATACCCACCTTGCTACACCCTCCTTTCAGCTGGTGGTGGAGAGTGATAAGATCACCCCTGAGTCTCCTTTTCTCCAGACTAAACACCCCCAGCTCGCTCAGCCACTTCTCATAAGTCTTGTGCTCCAGACCCTCCATCAGCTCCATTGCCCTTCTCTGAACATTCTCCACCACCTCCATGTGCTTTTGTAGTGAGAGGCCCAAAACTGAACACAGGACTCAAAGTGCAGCCCCACCAATGCTGATTATAGAGGGATGATCAATCCCTTTCCTGGTCCTGCTGGACCACACTAGCGCTGATCCAAGCCAGGAGGCCATTAGCCTTCTTGGCCACCTGGACACAGTCCCAGCTCAGACGGCTGTCGACCAGCACCCCCAGATCCTTTTCCATCAGGCAGCTTTCCAACCTCTCTGCCCCCAGCCTGTTGCACTGCACAGCATTGTTGCATCCCAGGGGCAGGACCAAGCACTGAGCCTTGTTAAACCTCTTACCACTGTCCTCAGCCCACTGATCCAGCCTGTCCAGACCCTTCTGCAAAGCCTTCCTGGCCTCCAGAGGATCACAACTCCTACCCAACTTGGTGTCGGCTGTAAACTGACTGAGGGGGCACTCAAGCCCCTCATCCAGATAACTGGTAAAGATATTGAACATGACCGGCCCCAGTCCTGAGCCCTGGAGAACACAGCTCATGACTGGCCAGCTGGATTTAAGTCCATTTACCATCACTTATCCTGACAGTATTTACCCAGTGCACCCATCCAAGCTGTGAGCAGCCTGTTTCTTCAGGAGAATGCTACGGGAAACAGTGTCAAAGGCCTTACTAAAATCCAGGAGGACAATATCCACAGCCTTTCCCTCATCCACTGTGCAGGTCACCCTGTCACAGAAGGAGGTCAGGTTAGTCAAATAGGACATGATCTTCATAAACCAATGTTGATTACTGGTTTCACAAACCCATGAGCCTGATGCTCTGGTTGTCTTGCATGTGCCACATGATGACCCAAGATGGTCTGCTCTGTGACCTTCCCTGGCACCGAGGTCAAGCTGATAGGACTGTAGTTCCCTGGATCTACAGCCTTAAGTAAGGTGAATACTTGATTTGAATAGTGTTCAAATATAGAGTGGAAAGGAGTTTATCTTCTGCAAATTTTAAGGTCCAGCCACTGAAGGAATTCAAGGAGTGCACAACACAAAAAAATGAGAGCCAGTGAGTGAAGTCAGGGTTCAAATTAATGGGATCAAACTGATAAAAACAACAGGTACATGCCCTGCTTTCTAGATTTCTCTATCCCATTAAATAATTGTGAATTTTATTGATTTTCCCTAAAAACATTTCTTGAGATGTAACTTAATATTTTTCTTGATTTCTCTAGGGTTGTTTATCCCATGCTGACGCCTGTAATACTTCCCAAATTTATGTTTGGTGCCAAATACAATAGCATGCTATTTATCAGTCCCTCTTAGGAAAGTAAGAAAGAAATTAATGCTACTTTACTAGAGTTGTAAAAGAAAATTCCTTAGGGAGAAAGGAAGGTAAAAAGAGAGGGAAAACTAAAGCAGGGTGGAGGATGCTTCAAAAAATGGAGGAAGATAGAAAAATGAGGAAATGATGGATAGAAAATTAGGGGTAAAAGAGATATTAATAAAAAGAAAAAATAAATAGCCAAACAAAAAAAGAAACAAAAGTGTCTGGTTCAGATAACTTCTAGAAGGGTACTAAATTTCAAATAAGAGAAGTACACAGATCCAGGCCCATGCCTAAAATTAATCTTGTGTTTTATTCAGGCCAACATAAAATTCAGTTTTCTACACAAGGATTTAAAGCACCAGAGAGAATAAATCCTTTGGAAACTTGGTGAGATTAGGGCACCTGCCTCCCACAGGTTTCTTGATAAATATTGCATTTCAAAATAGAGTATTAAAATATAAAATAAATTATGCCAGAGTGCTTTTGGTACTATTTCATATTCAGTAAAGGAACCTGAACAGAATTAAGTTTCTATTCAGCTACTTAGCACTGGGCTAAGTGTCAAGAAGCAGCAATTCTTTTCCTCAGGCCAACTTAATAACAATTCCTTGCAGTTTACCAGACATTTTGTTGGAAATAAAATCTGTATCATGGTGGGGTTTTTTGTACAACTAAAGTCACCGCCATTCCCAGGCACAGAAGAGAAGACTAAGCAGTTAACATCCTCAGTTGATGCCACCTCTATGGCTCCATCCATCACCACAGCATCAGAGCATCCCTTGCATGGGTGCTCAGAAGTACACACCTCTGACTCATCCCAGTGCTGAATAGTCTGGCTTGGCTGTTATGTACCATGGTGTACCAAAAGGAGAATGAAATAGAATCTTAGACCTTGGCTCACTGCCAGAGACCAGAAGAGGTATTGTTACATGAATGGGACAGGATTTGTGAAAGGAATACTGGCTCCTTCCTGTATTTTGAAACAAAACTAATCCCCCAAAATATCTAGTTTTGGAAAGTTAAAATTGAGTCCTGCATGGCATTGGTGAGTTCCCTGGGAGAATCACGGTGTTGCTCCACCCAAAACTACTCCAAAAAATGTTCTAGGGATGTCACAGTGCTGACAACTGAACTTTAGCATTTGATAATATACTCTGACTTCATTTAATTTACTAGGATAGATGTCATCATTGCAAGACATTGCAAGGCCTATGTGTTCCAAATTTCATTTTTATTGAGCTGCACTAATTCCAATGCAAATTATTTCCCTTGATTCTTACTAGTAATTATTATTTATTAACTCTGGTAAATCTGGTAATATTTCCCTTTGTGCAAAAAACAACTCACCAACCAACAAATCCTCCAGCTCTAGATATATATGCATGAAAAAATACCTTTTTAAATTCCACTTATTACAAATAAATCTGTGCCTAAAACTGACCTCTGGATCTTCCTCAACATTTGATGAAGTCATGATTCAGTTTTGAATTTTCATGAAGTCTGGACTTCTTTCAACAGGTTATTTGAATTTAATTCTTGATCTGCTTGACAGACAGAAACAAGTCCCTAAATTAGTTAATTTTCTGTACATCAGTAAGATTCAATTGTAAAGCCAAATGGTGATACAAACATCTTTTTTGACTTAAGCATGCTTCACACATAAAAATGTAGCCACATTTTAACCCACAAACTTAACTGCTTCCTAGTGAAATAAAGTCTAGCATCACATGGAGGTAAGGAATGGTACTGGGAAATGAGGGTGGAGGACAGGAGAAGTGAGTGGGAAGCTGGGCAACTCCTTACTCAGTCCTGCTTTAGGACCCAAACCCACTTTGCCCTGGTAGGGAAAGATTGGTCCTTCTGTGTCTTCAACAACTTGTCTTGTAATCTGGCACGTGGAGAATGCTGGAGGGCATTAAAAACAGACCTTTGAACAGAAATCCAGGCTTGGGGAATCAAGCATATGCAGGGAAGCATGAGCTGTAAGCAGCTCACTGCAAAGCATTAGAAACTCCTTAGGTGCTAATAGCTTCTAAAAAGCTAATGGTTTAATAGGGCTGGAGGAGAAGAGCATGCTGAAAATTTTCTCAGGCAGGGTTTTGTATATCCTGATAGGAAAAGGAGGGGAGGGGAGAAGAGACCCATCATTTTCTTCTTAGATATTTATTGGAATAAAAGTGGAACTATAATTTCTGAGGATTCTCTCATTATGGTGTTGATAACTTCACATGCCAAAGATTTCAGTGAGCGAGCGGTGACAACCTCCTTCCATATAACAATAGAGGGAACAGGGCTTCAGAGTCACATGTTTATTTAATTTCATTAGTGCTGTTGGTGCAATAATAACTACAAGCACCGAAAGGACCTCTAAGATCTAAAAAAAAAGTTCTTATTAAAAACATTACTTTGCTGGAAAATTTTGCTGACATGGTTAAGGCTACTCACTTGCTTCCATGAAGTCAGTATCAGCATAATTCAAACTTCTGAGAAACCAGGAAATACCGAGGATAATAAAGCAATATTCAATTCAATCTTTATAGAAATGTTTAATATACCTGTAATGGAAATAATTCACCTTGTCAGTGAGTGACTTTCAGAGAACATACTATGTAACTGCTATAGCTCAGGCACCCCTTGTCTTTAGAAAAGTGGACTGTATTCAAAGGGACTCTTCTTTTACATGCATACTCTGACCCAATTTCCTATAAAAAAATTCCATGATAAGTAAATTTCATCTTTCCCCCCCAACTCACCATTTAGTCACACATACATTATAAAAGCCCACTGAATATTTTTCCTACTCTACTTTGCACTTTTGTTCCCACCCACAGGAGTGATGAGCACTGTGGGGCTGAGGTCCCATCTGAAGGTATGGCCTCCCATTTTCCCAGCATAGTTTACTACATTTTCTACCATTTGACACATCAATAATCAACTCAGCAAATACTGCCAGTTCCCTGTTCCCACTGCCAGCTCCCAGAAGGGAAAAAGAAAGGTTGCTTGAATGTTGACCTAAACTCTGAATTTTCTGGCTTCCAAATGTCTGAATTTTGCTGAAGCTGATATTTTATAAGAGCTCCAACTACTGCCAGGAAATCCTAACTCTGCATTAATTAAGTTAGTCAGTAAGAAGATGCTTTAAAGACCTGATATTCACTATTTTCCTGATTCTTAGAGTATATTTGAGAGACCATCTTTGGAACATGTTGGTCTGTGACTCAGGACGGAAAGAAAATTTCTGAAGAGTCCTGAAGTTTCTAGAAAGGACTAGATGCATTGGTAGACTGGGCTGGGGTTTGTTTCAGTGTGGGGGATGGTAGTTTGGTTTTGAACATTTTCCTGCTGACTGGCTCTTCTGTACCAGGTGAAGTGTGTTCACCACCATTTTGCTATTTTCTTTATTGCTCTCATGGGTTCTGTTTTTAATGAGAGTCAGAAAACACTGAGCTAAGGGTGAGCTGGCTTTTTTAGCAGGTATATACAGAGAAACCAGCTTTACAACTATATGTATAACTGTTTGAAGCTGCAAACAGTGCATCAGTTTTCAACTGAGCTCAGTGCCTATCTCTTCAGGAAAAAAAAATAAAAAGGACAGTTAAAACAAAATACTTGGTGGATCTAAGTGACACATTTTACAGCTGGGTTTTCAGAAGTATTTGAGTGAGCTCTTTGTGTGGTACATGAACACCTTTTAAAACTGATCCAAGCTGTGTATGGATGAAAGATAGCATGAAGCTGAAGTTTTGACCTAGGACTACAGATAATTTAATCCTGTAGTTCAAGTTCTGTCAAAACTCTGCCACAAACTCATTACTAAATTTTACAGTTCTACAGCTCTGTAACAGGATGGAAATACTGTGGCACAACTGTAATGCTGACAGAAGAGTAGAGAGGAAGGACCAGTGGTGTCAGTGGAAACGGGGGATGCACACCTCTCACCCCCTCCGTCTTCTGATGTAAACTTGTATACCACAGCCATCTCTCGAAGGTAATTGAAACCTTCTTAACCTTCCATTTCCATAACCTGAAAACTCTCCTTCCAGGATGGCTGGAAAATGCTGTGGTGGCAAGGGAAAAGAAAAAATGCTTTAAAGTAAATTTAAGCATTTGAAATTTTCAAAGAATACCATGAAGAAATATTTTCTGTTGGAAAACTGGTATTATCCTGCCAATTTAAGAATGGTGAAACACCTTAGCAGGTGTTCATGAATATTTATACATATGCAGGAGCACACCGCCACCAAACTCACTGCTCCTTCTACCCATTAAACCATTATCCAAAAGTGGTGGTTGATGCTGAGCAATATCAAGAGCTCAAGGAGATAAAACTGATGTAGACTTCACCTCATAGTAATAGATTTTGAAAAGAATTCAGCAGTGGAATGAATCAGCCCAGTCGCATCAGCTCTTGTGATATCTGAATTTGGTCACTGGATGAATCCAAACAAAGCAGATCTTGCTTTAGAAATAAATTTTACATAGCCTTTGTGCAGTTGAGCACTGCAGGAGAGGAAAAAAGTATTCAGGCACAGACAACTCCAACACTCTCCCGGAGGAACATTTCTGTGGCAACCAATGATTAAATGTGATTGAAGACATGCAAAACATTTTCAGAGAGCTGTTTCTTACCAGGTCAAAATGGGCTTGCTTTTGAATTCACAAATTCCTAAATGAAACTGGCCAACTCCTTCCTTGTTCCAATGTGTGCCCCTTTCCTCTCCCAGAAAGAAGTAATATGATCATCTGTTCACTAGAATGACTGCCAAAATCCTGGAAGAAATGGTTGTAAATATTTTTAATTTCAAGCTTGTTGAGTTGTTCTAGATTTGTCTGTTGGCTTCAGACAAATCCCAGTTCCCTTACCATCCAAATTCATGTTATCCCAAATGCCAGTAGAAAATTCTCCTTCATATTTTCAGACAGGGAACTGCACTCTTTGTGTTGTCCTCTAGCTGAAAAAGATAAAGATGCTGCTGCTTCCTGTGTGTGGGTCTCTAGTATCTATCTTACTGACCACAAGCAATCCAGAGACAGACATAGGGACATAAGCATTTGCAGAAATAACTGCACATTCTAAAGACATCACAGGAAAATAATATAGGCCACCTTCCCCCTAAGATAGTAACATTGCTGTGTTTATGAATGACCTTAATTTTGAACGACCTTACAGAGAACTCTGAAATCAGAGATAACATCAATCGAATTAAACACCTCAGGTCCTTTCCTGGCAGTAGAGCTGCATGTAGCATAGTTACATAGAAGTCAGCTTTGTGGGTTTGCATGCAAAGGCCCTGCATTAACACATGGACTGCAAAACTACTGCTATCACCATTAATTTACTTCTCTTGTAGCCATGGTGAATCAGTGCTGTTCACTAGGTCACGCCTTTCCCAAATGGTAATCTGCAATAACCAAAATACCTTTCATCTCTTTCGCATCACCTACACAAACATGGACTCACCCCCCAGACAGCTCCCAGGTTTGGGACTTGATACACCCATCCTTTCCAAAGAGCATAGAAAAGGGTTAAGTGCTAAAAGCAGAACCAGAAGAGGAATGCTTATGCTAATGGCAGGTTTTATGCAAGTGCCCTCCCACCTGTCTGACTGACTGCAGGATGCCAGTCTTTGCTCTGCTAGGGTATGTCCAGGAACATTTTAACGGGAAGTGTCCTGGTCTTTAAAAATCAATAATTAGAGGAGAAAATTTTGTTTTAAAAAATGGAGCCATGTTACAGAATAGCCATGCAACTGGACAAAAGCATTTCCAAACGTGATTCAGTCTGTATCTGTGTGTTTTTCCTACACATGCACAGCAAGCACTTCTTTGCAAGAATTGTATTTTGCCACTATATTGTTTTTATTGAGAGGTTTCTTTTTACTCAAAATCCATGCTCTGAAGTCATAATTTCCAAAGTCCTAACTTAGTTCGGTTTCATTAAGTGTTTGACTCTCCTGATTTTGAAAAAGAGGTAGACAGCTAAACTGTAAAGCTTTAAATACTTGAGAGTTTTTCAGCAGGTCCAGGGATGGAAGTTTGGGGCCTGATGCTCAGTTTCTGATTGTTGGAGTGAGCAGTGCTATTAGCCTCAAGACCAAAAGGCTTAAAAACTTTGTCTTAATGCTCATACAAGGATTTGAGTAGGATGTTTTCTTTTATTCTTCCTTTCCCACCCCTCTGCTAGTACCAAATTACATACATTGCTTCAGATTTCCAACATTTCCCAATCTGGATTAATTTACATTTGGAGAGAGGGTGTGAATTAAACTGTTATAAAAGGCTTAGATGCAGTGCCAACTTGTTACTATGCTCTTTCAACCATCAAACGCTTTTTCTATTAAGGAAGCTCTCAGAGAATTTCTTGCATCTGGAAATCTCTCTCATTGCAGAGTTTATTTATCAAATGCAAAATACGACAAATACACAAACGAAGGCATTCGTAGTAACACATCTCATGGAGACCCTGCTGCAGTTGGAGGCTCTGTCATACTATGGCCTATGGTAAGATCTGTCTTCAATGAGATTTCAGTCTGAGAAAAACCTAGCTTCTGCAGGGATGCAGAATGCAAGGGAAGGGTCAGAAGCAACCAGGAGACAAGCAGAGGGCAGAGTGCACATGGAACTGTTGCAGCTGACATGGTCAGAACTTGCAGCCTTCAGCTTGAACTGCACCTAACAGTCCAAAGCGAGAAGCTGGGCCTGATAGCACTTCTTAACTCATTAAATATTCTGGGAATGACTTCAGCTTCCATGCTACTTTTTACACGCCACCTAGTAGACAGCTATACCTAGAGTGAATATGAAGCCTGCCCTCGTTCTCTACTGGTCTTTTCCCTTGAATTTTCTCATATGTCAAGTGCCTACAGACACAGAATTCCATTTTCTGCCAAGGGATGGGATAAAATTCCTGTCCCTAGTTGGTTGCAAACATCACATTCATAGCATGCCTTTTAGTTATAACACTAAAGCAGGGGATGAGGCTGATTCAAATTTGGGTATGTCTAAAGGATGGTCTCACTCTTGCTGTTATTGATATTTGTGTCAGAGCTGGGTTAGTCATCAAGGATTTTGCTCAAAAATTGCATTCAAGGTCCATGTAACTTCTCCCTTGCCAGCATTAGCCTCCGCCAATTTTTGTAAGCTCTGTAAAAATTATTCATGGATCACAAATTCCCCAGAGATTACAATTTCCTTCCTGAAGCATTACTGGCCAACACATCCTCAGGATGCTTTAGTATGTTCATCTATTTGTCATCTTTAGCCCACCTTAACCTCACACTCACTGTCACCTGGGTAAGCATCCTTCTTCAAGTGGGGGATTACAGGCAGGAGTGTTGAGCTGAATATTTGGTTTCTGTCCAATTGGTGTGCAGAAGCAAAGGGCTTCAAAGCTTTGAGGGGAGTTGTTGGTGAACTTTTTTTCTCCTTCATTCCCCTTCACCAATGAGCAGCTACAAGAGCCTTAGAAGTTCTGCATTCCCCCTTTACTGGATTTCTTTAAGGGTGTGTGATGGGTCATGTAGGGTAGCTACAGAGTACAGCTCTTCTCCCACATCACCACTAGCTGTCAGAGCCAGTCCAAACTGGCTGCCAGGAAGGATCCTAGTCCTTTTTCCCACCAGTTCAATAGCTTGTTTCCTTTTCTCTCTGATTCTGTAGTGAGTGGGGTGAGAATAATACATCAGTTTATAACTCATCAAATGTGACTAATAGTTTTATGGTGCTTAACAGATGAGATAAATGTGAACTGATGTGAACTGAAAAGTAAGGAAATTGCCTGACAGCAGGTCAGAAAACTATTGCTTTAACATGGTGGTTATTGCTGTTGTGACTCCTAGCCACCACTTGTAGCAGCAAAAATGGGTAAGTGTGCTTTAAAAAGATTGGAAAGATTTGTGAAGGATGATTCCACCCTTGGCTATTAAATATCATGATCCAAATGCAACCTCTGACTCAGGAAACTGTTCAACTCTGCCAAAAAGGGCTACAATGCTTCAGGAGAAAACACTCTTCCAGAGAAATGTTCCCTAAGCATTGACCTTGGCCTCTGCTGATGTTAAGCTGCTGAGCTAGCTGAACTCTGGTATGGCATAATGTTCTTATATTTTTCAAAAAAATCTGCATTTGGCTAATATAGTGAGTAATCTGTGTCATACAGGGGCTAATCTATAAGGCCTTGTACAGTTCTGATGAATTTATTACTCACACACAATATTGTTGGATATTGCTGGACCCTATGCAATTAAATATATCTGTGGTTCTAATAATGGGGTGGGGGTTACCCAGCACACGGTCAGTATTCATTCTTCTCCGCCATGGCTCACAAAATAAAAATGGAAACAATGGGAATGTGTCCACACTGTGCTGGCAATGCTTCTGAGTCTGTAATACAGAAGGCAGGCTGCACAGAAGAGAAAACACTGGTGTGCTGCTGCACCTCCTGATGTAACCCACAACAGATCTGGCCATCCTCATAGTCATAAAACAGTCACTGAAAAAAAACCCCAAATCCCGAACTACTTTATCCAGTGATTGCATAACCTACACAGCCACACTACAGCTGAGGTGAGAACTTTGCAGATAGTTTGGGTTAAATCAAACCCCAGCTTCCTCGGGCAGGAGACTGAATTCACTCCTGCTCAGCCTAACAGGCTCAGAGCTTTCCTGAAACACAGAGGTTAAATTTTCCACTCCAAACACTCCCACCCAAGAGACTGCTCTGAAGCTTTTTACAGGGAAAGGATTTAATTAGAATGTGATTTTCGTGGTACAATGCAATATTCAGTACGACAGGACCACCAAAATGTACGTTTTGTGATTCATGGTGTGGGTTTGCTTAGGCAACTTTTAAGATGATCCCTAGGTAGAGAAAGGGCAAAGGCACCAGAGAGGAGAAGAGACTTTGCTGAGCAGGTTTGAATGTCATAAATGCACAGTTATGGTTTAGTATTTGTATCACAGTTGACAGATGCTGCAGCAGTCACATGACTAGAACATGACCTCATATTTCGGCTCTCTCCCCTCCTCCCCCAGTGATGAGGGCAGCGCTGGCACTTAAATAAGCAGAAGGCATTTCCAGAAGGCTAGTTTGTAAGTTACTTAAAGGAGAAGCCTGAATTTTGGCACAAAGATACACTCTGTACGGACTATTTACAGCTACTCAACAGCGGCAGTGAAGCAAAACTCTTTACCTCCACCAGGGAAGTGCACTACAGCTGCTGTTAAGGTAAAAAACATTGAATCCCAAATCACATGGGCTTAGATCATCCCTTCCCAAGGAAAAATCTGCAGAAGGGGCAGTAGAGGGAAGAAATGCCTCCGTGACTCTTCACAGGTTTACCCTGCAGACAGTGGAGCTGCTGCAAGTTCTGATGTCTTCCAGGGATCTGTGAGAGATGTTGCAGCCATGAGGAGGCCATCTCTGCCCTGACACTATCCCAGAACCCACTCTGGATGCTCTGGCAGGGTGATTTCATGGGAGAATTGACCAACCAGGAAGCATATATAATTTTATGGAGATTTTCCAAGGATACTGAGTCAACTCCTACGTCCATCCACTCCTTTTTGCATAGATTTTGGGAGGAACACACAGTATGATACTCTCTCAACAGCTGTACACCATTTCCATAGGAAGGGGAATCCCACCTTTTCCAAATTTCCGTAGGTACAATTGCCCATCATGGCACTGTTACACAGGGAGCAAAGTTGAGACTGGCTGAGAGGTAAAATTCCTAAATTAAAATCCCAGCTTTGGCACTGACCCCCATTACAAGTTATATCAATGGGAAGTATTTTAAAAGTGCAGCGATTTTTGTATATTTTAGAGTTTTCTCACTAATGCAGCTGCATTTTGCAGCTGTTCGTGGATTACAGACGTGAAACTTTTCTATAAAGCTTCATAGTTCTCCAAAAGATAAAAACTAAGATTTTTCTGTACAACTACTTGCCTCTAAGCCTTTTTTTCTTCAGCCTGGTGTTGGATTGAAATGTGGCACAATTATTCTCATTTATCAAGAGCAGGGGTAATTCTTTGGAGCCGTAATATCCCACTTAGCCTTGTTAATGTTGACAGCACACCAAAACTGGCTGGGATTTCTCTGCTTTTGATACACGGGGGGTTTAAGTCACGTTTGGGTTTCAGCTCCAATGAAGGTCTTTGCTTGAAAAGTTCCGGCTACATCCAGCAGCGGTTATTTTGATCATCCCAGCTGAAGCACGAGCATTCCCAGAAAGACCAGCAGCTCAGTGCCCTCCTGCTCGGACCCTGCTTTGTCACTGACCGGTTACAAGACTTTGCTGAAGACCTTAGTATACTCATTTAGTTTCTTAAACGAAAGAAAATTATAAACTGAAAATCTGGGGACAAGTAGAGGTCTGCGTGTGTTTGTGTTACACTTGTGTTTGGTGTTACTGCTTGCCCATAAGCAAGGGTCTTCCAGTCCTTTGGAGTTTTCTTGGGTGACTGAGCCTTCATCCCCAGCAAGCACAGCGTCTCTCCTCCATGGCACTTGAGGCCAAGGGCACGGCTGTCACCCCGAGGCTCCGGCTGTTCCCTCAGGAAAAGGAGCAATGCCGGCCACATCGCCCGCTGCCGGCCCCGCGCCCGCCGCCCGCGCCGCCATGTTGGGAGCCGCGCACGGCGCCATCTTGTGCCCGCTGAGGGCTGCTGGCCGCGGCCGGGCGGGAGGGACGCGGCCCCGGCTGAGGGCGTCGTTGTCCTCCGTGTTAGGGGGAGAAACACAAGCGTTTCAGTGGTGTAGGGCCGCCTGGTTCTCGGCACGGCGAGCGAGCAGCAGCAGCTTCAGTGGCCCACCTGTGCTGGGTGGAGATGGGGATTTTCGGGTGTCCCGGTGAGCCGCCGTTCCTTCCCGGAGTATCAGAAGGCATCTTCCCGGTGGAAAACACATCAGCAGCAAAGAACTGCTGCCCACACTAGAACACACCGGTTGTTGAACATGTGAAAAACCATGGTGATAAATATGCACCATTCCTGTTCACAGTGAGCCTGCACCCATCTTCTCCTAACTGAGAGATGAAAACTCAGCTCTCAGTGTTTCACCGAGATTTAAAATCCCCAGATGCCTTTCTTTCACCTAGCCTGGCCCGTGATAAGGTGTTTTCTGGTTACACGTTGAATTGAAAGTGAGTATTTGGGAAAAATAAGCTGTTGACGAGCTCCATCATTCCTCAATGGTGCTGGTGGTCGGCAGTGTCACCCTGATGCTGCTGGAGAAAACAGATTTACCCTGGGTTTGAATGGACTTCCCCCTCCAGCAGACACAGAGCAGCTCAGGAAACACTGGAGAGAAAGCTCCTGTGCCTTCTGGGGCCTTACATAGCCTTTGGAGTTGGATTTGAACTGAATGAAATTGCCTGGAGTAGAATAAAGTGGGATCAGTCATGGTTTTAGGTATTGACCTGTTTGTCACAACATCGTCCTTTGGGGAGTCTCACTTTATCCACATTCTTGCTAAAGCTTTCCAAAAAGAGTTATTCAAATCTGCTTACAATCTGCTGTCCTATGTCATTGAATGAAAAGTTTCCAGAGACAGTGTATATTCATTACTTTACAGACATTGGTCAAAACATCTAAGTTTCTACAGGTTTATGCCATACACTTAGACACCAGTAAACATTTGAACCTTTAGCTCTTAGTGTTTCTCTCCCCCCCCCCCAATTTTCTCAGGACTGATAAATTAAGTAGTTAACAAATTATTGTTGCTATTTAGTAAAGGGCAGATAGGGTGAGAGCAACAAACAATCTATTACATATTCTGTGGCATTCACTTGTTGTTTTGTTGTTTTAACGACTTAAAAGTGGTTAAAAATCACTTCTAGGAGGTAAAGCAGTACGACGTCTATGTGTGAGCCCTACCTAAGCCATGAACATTTGAGAATGAAAATAGATTATTTCGACAAGGTTCTAATAAACTTACACAGCTTGAGTGTAGGCCATCCATGGTTTATATCACTTACATACCTGAGTCTCCCTAGCCAGTCTTGAAAAGGAACTTAATCTATTGGTGATGAGCCTCAGGATATGCCCCCTTATAAATGTTGTGTGTCACTCTAACTGAAATTTTATTCTGGGAGTAGATTAAATGACAGGATCATTGACAATTTTTCTAGGGCTTTACAATTTTCTCTTTTGACTTGAACTGGGACTTAAATTAAGCTTGTAAACTCTGCTTTTCTGCTCACAATCTGCCTAATCAAAGAAGGAGATCCTCCTGAACATTTCAATGCCCAAGTTGCTGGTAGGAGTCCCTGATAGATTTCTCTTTTAAATTTAGCACAGCCCAGAATAGTAACTCTTACATAACATATACAGAGCAAATATGGGACTTGCTATAATTTCAGTGAGAGACTGCAGATTTCCTGCTGAATAACTAAGGCAGACAGTGCTAGAGTCATGCTTCAAATACAAATCTTGAGCAAATAAGCTTATTCTTACAAAGCAAGGGATAATGTTTCTTGTAGGTATCAGAATAGAGTTAACAACCAAGTGAACTGTGACAGATCCCAGCTCCTCTCATGTGTCTGTGTGTGGCATTGTGGCCTCTCATTACCTCAAAACTTGCAGAGGCATTGGACTCCCTGTTCCTGGGGGTAAAGAGAGACAGCAGGGCAAGAATTTGCACTCCATTGTCACAGGCCACTGGGACTACTCAGGAAGAGGAGCTCTTAGACAAATAAGATCTGTGCTTATTCACAGCTGGCTGGCTATCTGTGGGGCACATACTCCTCTAAACTGCCTGTGTCTGAGATGGGAGGTCTTGAAGGAGCAAAGGACAGGAACTAGACCTTTCTGGCATTCTGTGTTTGGCAGGCCATCTAGCAAAAGAAATGAAATAGGCCGTCAATCAATTTTCACCTGCTCCTGCCTTTTGTTTTCCATAGCTTAACAACTCCCTTAACAGTGAAGTGAGAGCAGTTGCAGAGCTACCGAATTGTATGTGTGTGTGTGTGTCACAGCTGAAGCTCGATGCCTGCCACATTCCAGGGGTGAGTCTGTGAAATACTGCATCCTCTGAGTGCTCTCTGGCTCTTCTGGCTGACAGCCTTTGAGGACTGTAGCTTATCGAGCTGGGTAGGAGTCAGCTGTTCCAATAGGCAGGACACCAGGGTGCTGCAGCATCCCAGAGTTATTCCAGCACTGTTATGCAGGAGGATGCAGCAAGGACCTTCACTGTACTTAGTAAGATGGTAGTAGTGATATGGACTCTTGAGCAAGGCTTCATTTCACTGGGATCCACAGATACAGTGTCCTAGAATTGCTGGCACCTTGCATGTAAAGTACAGGCCAGACAGAATTTGTCCTTGTGTCATTCAATGAGATTATTTACACAAAAGAATTTGCTTAGCTGAGAAACCTGGATGGAAATACACACGTCAGATAAGCAATTATCCCCATACTCCTAGGCTTACGGAGATCAATCATACTGACCTATAGTCCCTGCCGTTTCCTGTATTGCTTTAAAAATAAAAAACCTAACAGGAAAGGCATTAAGTCATTATTAGATTAGCTTTGATTTTGCCTTGAGAATTTTTGATCTGATAAGAAGTATCCCCTTAGCTGATTTGGTAAGGTACCCTTTTCTTGTCAGTATAAATGATGATGCAGACAAGGCAGTGGAGTTTGAAAACCAGTTCATTACACAGAGGAAACGTATCAGTTTCATTAGAAGCATGATATTGTACCAGTTTAACTGTGTGTTCCCTTTAAACCTTGCTTACCCTTGTGAAGTTTCCCTCAGACTAGTACAGGGTATGTACATACATGCACTGTTGCACTGTTTGAGCTAAAGAAGTGTGATGCAATATTTTTTAGTTAAATCACGACAACTCTTCTATGAATATTTAGGTGTGGCATTTATCTGTCCCTCAGACTCATAGCAGTGCACTGATCCTGCTTTCTTATCTCTGTTAGGAGCTAGTCTGTGACTGTTTTCTGTGCTGATACAAAAGGTTGAGGATTGAACATGTGTGGTGTTTTCCTTCCTGCTTGCTTCCCCATGGATGCTAGTTTTTCTGGACCCCTAGAAGTAGAAGGCAGCAGTAACTAAAAGGGTAGCTTGAATGCCCCACATTGTCATTCATAGCCATGAGTATGCTTTTTCTGCTCCCAGAGAGTCCCAGGAGTCCCAGAAACCCAGAGCTTCTAGATTCTGTGCCTTTATTCTGTGCCTTTATTTAGTGTCATGATTGCTAATTTCCCTAAGGGGTAAAAAAAAAATAATCAGAGGAGCTTGCCTTTGTGTGTGCAAAGATTGGCAATAAACCCCATGGTAAAGTGGAAGGCAGACTCCAAAAAATTAGAAGTAAGAGCTCTAGCATGTTTTGAATATTTGAAACTCTTACTACAATTCAGGCTGTATCTACATGTTTTTAACAGTGAAGGATAGTTGGGTATTGGGTGAATTCCCTGTTGTTCATATCTCTGTGACAAGAGAGGATGTCTTCCTAGAAGCCTGGCTACTTTTCAGAGGAGAGCTGTGGACTTTAAATATGAATTCCTGGGTTACTTTCTTTAGTCAGTCCTTTGGAATAAGTCAGACTCGAGTATCATAATTTATATATATGACTTTAAAGTCTTTGAAACTGAGATTTTCTTTGAATAACACAGGGGAACAGTGCTATTGACCTTAAAGGGAGTTTAATCTCATGTGTCCGTGGAAGACTGCTGTACATCTGCTGTCAGTCAGGCTCCAGCAGAAACTCCAGCATGCCAGTCTCTGGCAGCCTGAGTCTTATTTTGGACAACTGTAGAAAGCAAATGATTTAGGATATAAATCAGCAGTAAACTGTATAATCCCAATTTAGAGGTTTCATTTAAAATAAAGAGAACTTGATTAAAAGGTTAGATTAGAAGCAGGACTCAAAAGTAGTCATGTGGAAGACATTTAAATAATACAAATACCTTTTCTGAGACATAGTACAGAATTCAATAAATATTTAAATATGATACTTATGTTGAGGGTTTTGCAGAAAACCCTTGGAGAATTCTTGGTTTAATCAGGTTCTTGCTGGTGCTATAAATCTGCCTTTCAGAGTTTCAGTTCTCTCACATGTCCTGACAGGGGCCAGATAAACACCTTGGGGTACTCCTGCTGTGCTAAGGTCACCTTTATGCAGAGATACACCACAATGCTCTACTTAGCAGCATCAGAACAGAACTTAAATGATGCATAAATCTTGAGCTCTTCAGGAGTTATTTTCACCCTCTCTGTATGAGAAGAAAAGCAAGTAGTTCATTTAATCCTGTGTGGTTTCTCTATTAAAATAAGCCTTGATACTAATCCCTGGCTATCTGGATTTAAACTGACATGTGTCCTACAGTTTCAAATACCAGAACATCTGAGTTACCAATGTGCTCTTAAACCCAGAGCATTTATGTGCTTAATCACACCAAAGGACAGAAAAGTCATTATATTCTCAGTGTTTCCCTAATACTGCCATGGCTTCCTTCAAAAATCCAGGCAGTTTTCCTGACATTATTTCCTTTTGCTGCAGTGTTCTCTGTGTTCCCATTGTGACTTGAAAATACATGATGAGTAATGTAAAATGTCACAGAGCAGCACATCAAGGTTGTGTTGGCATCTTGTGTAAATTCAACTACACAATTTACAAACTGGAGTTTGCACTGAAATTTCACAAAAGGCAGGTGGCTTCACTTGAATGTGAGCAGATTTTCTCCCTGACGGAAACATCAGGATTCCTAGGCCCTGATCCTAATACAGTTGTCAAACTTGACCAAAAAGTAAATTAGTAAATTATAAGGCATCCATATTTCTGGTTTTTTATGAGTAAATATGTGATGGTAATGTAGTGGTAACTACAATGCTTCTGTAGTGGTAACTTCAGCAATGTCACTTCCTAGACGTACTGTGCACATTTGTAACATAAATAGGCCACCAACTTGTATCTCCTTGTGTCCCTGAAAGTGCAGAGGTACTCATAAAATGCTTCTGCTCTGCAGCAATCTGCTTTACCTTGTCTTTGTGCCCATGCTTTCCTTTCCATAGATTGGTAGCCTCCTGCAGCTGNAGGTACTCATAAAATGCTTCTGCTCTGCAGCAATCTGCTTTACCTTGTCTTTGTGCCCATGCTTTCCTTTCCATCCTTTCTTTCTCACCCCCATCTGCTGATTGGCACAGAAGTGGTTAACAGTGTCTGAGGACTCTGTTAACTGAGTCCTGTCACACTCAGTGCTGAAGGGCAGGGTCACTCTTGGGGTTGCGCACAATAAAGCAGTCACATGTGCTAGAGCCACATACGTGCTTTATGCTCCTTGCTCCCCTCTGCCTTGCATCACAGCAGGATATTATGTCAGCCAAACTCTGTCAGTCAGCAGGAATGGGGGAAAGAAACCCTCTTTCTTCTCTCTCTAAAGCTTCTGCTTCATAAGCTCTCTGGGGCAAGGACTACCTGACTATGAGAAAGTGGCCTTGATTTCTCAGGCATCTTTAGACACCAATAAAGAGCAACTACTGAACATCAGCAACCTCACAGGTAGGGGTAGCCAGAGGTATTCAGAGTTCACCTCACATGGCAGGTATGAAACCTGTCCTCTAACTAAATGTAAAAATCTTTGGCAGGAGGTGGCTGACAGTGAAAAATCCCAGGAAATTAAGTCAAACCATAATGCTTTTTTGGAGATGGATACCAGCACTACATATGCTGTGATGGTAGAGAATCAGCAAATGAACAGCGAAGATTTCAACATGCAAGAAAATACTGGCATGACCTCTGCTGGTAGAGGAAAGTTCAACAGATTTTAATGCTCAGAGTAATGAAAAAGCTGCCAAACACTCTCTGCAATGACACTTCTCACTAATTCAGGCTAACCAAGAGAACAAAGTATCTGTTTCTGAAATCTCGGATCCTCTTCAAGTTACTGAAGAACCTCAGGCACAAATTTTAAAACCGAATCTAGAGATACCACATCAAACCAAAATCTCATTGATACCACTATCTTTTTCCCCATCTAAACTACAGCAACTATTGTTAGCCACAGCAAAAAGTGTCTCTGAAGTAAGGCAAGCTACAGAAACACAATCTGTAATTTATGTATGGCCATTAATAAAGATGGAAGAGAGTTCCAGCTCCTTTTGGCAAATTTTCCAAAGATACTTCTTTTCCAAGAAAGCATCTACACCTCAAAGAAAAATTGCAACAGCATTTGAAATGCCAGGATGATCTCCTTCCTCTTGTGACAGAGCATGGAGTAGGGAGTCAGTAGAACACTGCCAGGAGAAATGGATGTTCATGTCTTCACAAAGTGAATTGATCTGAAAGAACCTATCAGGTTCTGGAAGAATGGATGTGGGGGTCTTTACAAAAATCAAGCTGCGCAAGTTTTTTGCAGAACTGAGTACAGGCTGAACTTCAGAACTTTGGGGGGAAAATGTACAGGCTTAAGAGACTTATGAATATTAACTTCTCTGCCCAGGGTAGGCTTAAAGCAAATATTAATGGTCATACAATGCATGATGAGGGAGGATACATGTAAAAAGGGGACTATGTACTAGGTGGCTGTACCTTCCTAGTGCTTCAGCCAATGGGGAAAGGACGAGGGCAAAATGTGGTTGGGAATTTAGCATAAAAGGAGGCTGCATCCTCCAAAAACGTGAGCGAGACCACATGGGGTATGGCCTAGTGGCCTCTCTCCCTTTATTCAAATAAAGTTGATTCTTGCAGGGCTCCTCTGTCTCCTTTGTGGACACTGGCCGTTCACAGCATGATTTTCCACACAACACCATCACCTACGTAGTTAATATTTCTTTTCCAGTGACTAAGCAATGCAGCTGCTAAAGCCTACTGTGATGCCTAAAAGGATCTGGTTACTTTGAGCATTGCCTGGCTGAGGAACTCCTGGTCCTTGACAGTGAGCACTGACATAATCACATGAAAAGAGAGATGCACATTTCTTCCAAAGCGTTCTTTTGAACATTTCCACTTGCTTTGTTTGCAATTTAAGGGTTATTTTTTTTTTTTTTTAATAATGAAAACCTTTAAAGGATTCAAAACAAAGCATGCTTAGAAAAAATGCCATTCTTTTGAGAAAGGAGAGGGTTTTTCTAATAGGTGTTTGTTCTCATCTAATTCTTGGTCTAGTGGCTGGCAGCAATTGAGACCCTCAGAGTAACTGAATTTCTTTCCTTGGTAAAATTGTAGTAGGTAACTTCACATTTGAAAGCTATATGCTGGGGGAAAAAAACCCAAACAACAAAACCATGAAAATCAAGGATAGTCTGATACTGTGCCAGTTTCAGGAGTGTCTCTTGGGATATACTAGCTGATGATATGTCCAGTGAATATCTATATGTAAGGTAGATTCTAGTCCTCAGGAATTTCTGGTTCAATACTTATGTAGTGAACAAGTAAAAAGTAAGGAATGTTTCTCCATTGTCTCTTCAAAGATGGAGGCTTGAAAGTGAAAAGTTTTAAACTATCTCTAACCAAAACTTTAGAAACTGCTTTATTTTACAAAATGAGGCACCATGTTTGAAAGTCATTAAAAGAGCTTGTAGTTGATACAACAGTCAAGCAAGCAATACACTTTTTGATACATCAAGCAAACTTTGTGTGGATACGAATGAGCCAGCCAAGGAACTTTAAGAGAACAAAGATGAAGTTCTCCATGGACATGCTTTTGCTACAAGGTGGACGTGACCTTGCAACTCTCAAAACCCTCTATAAGCAAGTGCCTAACCTGTCACAGGGGTTGCATCTATAAAGTATCGGAACTTCTCTGTCTGTGTGTTCCTTTGCTGTCCTGGCTGCTCCTATGAGGCTGCTCGTGCTCCACTCTATTCAGGACTGCACCCACCACATTTTTAGTGCTACAAAATCAGTGATTTCCCTACCCGTACGAAATATTCAAAAATCATGACACAGATTCTAGCATGAGATTTTTCTTTTAAAGTATATAAGAGCCTTAGAGCTTTTAAATTGTCATCTGGCTTCTTGTTCTGGAGTTTTCATGATTATGAGAGCTGGAAACTTGAAAAGAGTTTACTGTGTAATTGCCTGACTGGTGGCTGTGACTTACAATAGAATCTTTAAGAGCCAGCAGTACCAGTTTTCATTTGCATATCCAGATTTCACCATGGAAAAAAAAAAAAAGAGAAAAAAAAATAGAAGAAATTTGGCTTCTATAGCCTAGTGCTGAAGAGGGACCTAAAGGGTTTTACGCTGTTACTCAGTTTGTGCACTGCAGGCATGGGAGCAAAATTGTCTGGTTACCTTTGGAGTCACACTCTGGAGTCCTGCAGGGGCCCCAACAATTCTTGGTGTGAGCTGGAGCCTCCCCAGGGCTGGGGTCATTTGTTTTGTCCCTCTTACAGTGCTGTGAAGCAGAGACTAACCAGAGCTTAGCGACTACCAGCTGGGCTCCTGATCTTCCCTGGATGCTGTAGCTGGGAGAAAAGCCAATGTGTCAGTCCTAAACCAGTTTTTCATAGCCCAGAGTGGCTCTTGGAGCAGAAAGTATTCTCAGTAGATTACTTACCTCTGTGTGATAATGCCAAAACAGATTTCAAGGCAGGAAATGCTTAAGTAAAATCTGCAACATTCCTAGATGAGATGGTTGAAATGTGCTAATTGTTTTGCATTTTCTTTTTTTAATATATTTTCTTATTCAAGTTCCTTTTTGAAATGGAATTAGAAAATATAGAAAGAAAAGGGTTCCTGAAAGCCAGAAAGTTATGATAAAAGGCAAAAACCACTTCATTTAAAAACCACTTTATTTTAAATTTTTGCATACAAGTGCTCGCTCAGATGTTTTAGCCCATATACACATTACATACACACACACACACACACAAAATCTATAGTTAAAGTGACTTAACCTTTAGTTAAAAAAGAATGTGATCCAAAAAACATACTGTTATCTTACTGTATTTTGAGACAAATTAGCTATGAGTCAGGTTCTGTTTTAGAAACAAATGTATGTGGATGCTGCATCTAAATGACCTGATAAAGGTTCATATAAGGAGCCCATGTAGTCAAAGAGTAAAGGCTCAGAGCCCTGCCTGTTAGTTTTCTGACACTGCAGTCTTCACCATTGGCTGCTGCTGTGAGGCAACTGCTGAAAAATATACCACACAAGGTTTGGTTTGGTGTTCTAGAGCAACAGGAGGTGCTGAGTCATTTTGATCTGGTTTAAGAGCAGTGACACAAGGCAGCAGCATCTATGGCACAGATTAGCCCCCAAACTTTTGAAGTAGCCTGTAAGAGTGTTCCTCCTGGGAAGGCCCTACCCTGCCCTGCCCTGTGGGGCCAGCACACATGTTCCTGGGATGGAGGCTTCCTTACTCCTCTTGGCCATGGGGTTTGTTTTTGCCCTCACTCCAGAGCACTGTCTAGAAATTCAAGGGAAACAGCATTCTGGAAAGGGTGAGCCACAGTCATAAAAGTTGTATTGTGAGACCACTCCAGATGGAAAAGATTTATATGCACGAACTCTAGGTAATAGGGGAATCTGTGCTGCTAAATTCCTAAGTCTGATATTTTACTTTGCAGTCAGCGAGTTTTAAGGTGAAAGAAGACAAAAGGATTTCTTACAGATTTTTTGAGTGTGTTTTTTCAGTTGTATTGGGGACCTCGAGATCCATGACACAAGGGGTTATCTCTTAAACTCAAGGACTGACAAAATGACACAACCAAGGCCACTGCTGTACATTTAGATGTGCACTGTAAGGTACAGTACAACGCATTTATCATCAGTGTGATTTGCTGCTATTTACCATCCAAAAAATGCTGGAATTAAGACTCCTGGGTTTGTCCAGTGCTGGTAAATAAGCTCCATCTACTGGTTGTTGTGCATGACAAAGAGTTAGGACTGAAGACATTATTCATTTATGTAATACTTGCATTAAGACAGTCTTCAAGTCATCCGTGGGATTGCTAGAGTTGTCTTCTTTTAGAGTCACTACAGTCAAGCACCTAAGCTTTTGCTTTTGGAATTCTGAGGGACAGCATAGAAAATGGATGCACAAATTTTCTGGTCAAACTAGGCCAGGATGTTTTCCCAAGGCAAAGGAGGAGATGAATGTGCCCGAGATGACCAAAAAATGGGTGTATGCAGACATGCCTGGGTCAGAGTCCTAGGACTAGCAGGCTTATTAATTCACTGCAATAAGGACACACAGGTCCAGGAGTGCTCCTGACTTGCCCTAGGAAGAGGGTGGCTGGGTCCTTCCAGAACTTTCACACTCAAACAATCCCCATTCACACCACTCCTAGCATTTCTGTTACAGTTGTCTACAACAATACTACAATTGTAAAGAAATCATTTGCCCAGGCCATTAAAATTTCTGAAGTCTTGAAGGTATTTCTTCATTTTGTATCAAATGAAACCATGACTTTTCCAGAAAGCAAGGGTTTTGTTTTCTTTTTTAAAATATCATGCTTAGACTTTCCAACTGTGCATGCATCGGAGCTTGACCTAGACAATCAAAGTTTTAGGTCTAGTAACTAGGTCAGAGGGAAACAGACCATTAGGATGCAGGTGCAGATGAACCAAGTTCCCTGTTGCAATACTGCAATATTAATAGGACAGGTCAAGTATGTTCCAGATGGATCCCACTCTTGTCAGCTAGCTGTAAGGTCAGATTCCTGCTGCCTTTCTCAATGCCATATTTACTATCTGATTCACAGTGGAAGTTGCTCCAGAAGGAGAAGCTCCCATCCTAGAATCATCTATTGCCTATGGATTTGGACACTCACCTAAGAGATGGAAGACACAATTCATCCCTTCGGGAAATCAGGCTGTTTTCTCATCTCTCAGGTGAGGTCCCTGTTACTATATTACAGGCTTTCCATCTTACTACTAGGCTTTCTGCTGAACTGTGAAGAGGCATCACTTGGCTTTTTCTTCTGAGACTTCATGCCTGAATAACTTGTATACACAGGCGTGCCTTTGGTATAGATGGTATTTAATGTCTTGGGGGAGCTCCCATTTTCTTCTGCTTCCTGTCAGCTACTTTCAGCTAGGTCATGGGATTTTTAATGTATTTTCAAGCATGTAGCATGTTAACCACAATTTCTGCCTTCATAAAAATGTTTACATTTCATAGGTGGAAAGAGAAGCATATAAGCTTCTCCCTGTTTAGATAGAGTCCGAATGAGTCAACAGCGCAATACTGAGTTATTGACTAACATCACAAAGAGACAGGGTCCTTAAGAAATAGTTGTTGCCAATTTTAAGTCATGGTTTAACACAGCCTTCATGTCTGAAAACACTGTGTGGTCATTTAAAACTTTTGTCTTCAGTTTTTGTGTCTGTTGTTACTGGAAGACATGCCTTATCCTAATACACTGAGACTGAAGATGCAGGAAACTGGAAGACAGAAGAAAGCAAGATCTTGAAATTGAAACAGCAGCAAACCAAAGATCCAGAGCTTTTTAGATTTCTTGGGTAAAAACCCTAGTTCTACCAATGAGGGAGACACATGCCTTTTAGTTTCTGTGGAAAGATTTCACTGCAGATGTTCTGAGTTCCTGCATCTCTCCATAAGCACCATATTCATCATCTCTTTTACACACATACTCCCTTTGTGACATGAAGAACCTGGTTAGCTTCATGTTTTTCTCTCCTGCCTCTTCCCTCCCAAGAGGGAGGCTGCCATTCTGTCTGTGTATACTCCAAACCCTATCTCCTTCTCTCAGAACAAGGTAGTTTTTCCTTCTCCTAGTACAATGGTCAAAAGACTTCCCTTGGTCAAAGTGTGTTCCTCTGAGTTCCTTAAACTCTTAACATCCTTGTTTTCAAAAGCCACTTCCTGCTCTTTGTTCCTTCTTTTTTTCTGGGATTTTTCCGTGACACATCTCCAGCTCTTACAGACCACTGGGTGCAAGGGCAGTCATACATTCTCCTAAGACAGTTCTTCAGTCCTTTTTAAATGGAAGACTATTAATGGTAGTGACTCACTTAGACATTTTTCCCTTTTCAGGGAGTTATATGACACCAGCTGTGGTAGAAAATTGCTGATTCACTATAATGTTAACCTTTCCACGGTACAGCAATTTTATAGCTCTATCCAGCATCCATAAATTTGAAACAAATAGGTTTTCCTACCTGTCATTCTTAGTTATTTAGGATAAACTTTGGCGTCACTTGAGTTTATAGAATTGTTTGATGCAGGCCAAAATACAAACATGACTACTGCTTAGAAATGTGGGGAAATTATATATGTATGTGCTAAAATGTGAAGCCTAGAATGTGTGAGAAAGGATGCAATATACAATGCTCCAGTGCTTACTTTGCATTTGGCATCATTTATACAGGTCCAGGGGAAGGTTTCTGCAATCATTTCACTTGGTGGCTGCTGGCAATGGTGTAAATGACTCAACAGCAATGCTACAGAGTCCAGCCCAAAATTTTTTCCTGCCCTATGTGCTGTGTCATAGGGAATGCCCCACAGAAAGGAAAAATTATGTCTGCTGTAGGAAACAGGTTGCTTAAAGCCATTTGAAAAAAAATTCTTTCATTTCATTTCCCAGGCAAAGAAAATGTGGAGATTTGTTTGCAGAAAAATAACTAGATAGTATTAAAAATTCCAAGCTGAATCTGTCCATTAACTCACCTGTAATAAAACTCCTGTAAACAGATGCCATTCCATAGGAAATGTCTTCTTTCTGGCTGACTGACAGCCTTTCATGACTCAGGAGACACTCAAACATCATGCGATTAAAATGAACCATTATTTTTCCAGTGGCAAAAACTGACAAAAAGGAATTCACTTGTACAAACCCTGTAGCAAATCAATGAAAGAACTGGGATAGACTCCCAAGGTTTACCCAGCATCATGGAGGAAGGTCAGGTTCATCTTCCCACTAAGTGGAGTGCTGTGGGTATCAGAAATGCTAGAAAGTTATGCTGGGGCTCTGCTGGGCTCTTCTAATGCTTCAGGAAAGAAGCTGGGTATTCAAGGAACAGAAATACAACCTGTGGGGGAAAAGAGAGAAGAGCAGGGAACCTATTTTAGATTGATATATTTTTTGCTCTCTACAATTTTTTTCAATCCAGAATTCAGACAAAATGGGAGAATGACGGTTTCTAGGTGAAAAGATTTGTGTTTTAGCTTTGCCTGAGACCAGTGGGTTTGGGTGTGGGACATGAAGTATTGTGTGAGAGCCATAAGAGACTTCATCTTTTTCCCTACTGCAGATGTGTATTATGAGAGCTGGCCTTTGTTATAAGGCCAGTGCCTACACAGATAGACTGACTTTTCCTTTGATAAATTCTTAAAAGCCTTGTTGCTGAGTTTTGCTAGTTGGTTGGTTTTGTTTTGTGAATTTTTTTTTAATGGGTCAAGTTTAGCAAAGGAAATTGTCTGCTTTTTCACTAGATTGCCTGTAGTTACAGGCTTGTACTGAGACTGTGGACAAATATCTGGGGAGCACAGGCCAGTAAAGGAGGGCTGATGCAAAGTAATTTTTGTTGCTGGTTGAATGTAAATGAAGACTTGCATTTACTGTGGTGAGAAGATAACTTAGGGTTACTGTAGTTTCTTTCAGTTCTGCCACTTTTTTTTCAGTTACATGGTTCTTTCACTCAGGGGGAACACTGTTCCATTATTGTGATGTGCCCAAGCAAAATATAGAGCCACTTCAAGGCTGCTTTGATTGACAGAGAAGCTTCTGATTATTTTCTACTATCCCCAGGATATAAAGAATACAGTATTACAGTACAACATAGGCCACTCCCAAGAAACTGACAGGGTCCTCATCCCATCTTAAGCAGTGGATGGTTCTTAGAGCAGGCAGGTATAGACCCCCCTTTCTTGTTGCTCTAGGAAAGCTTTTTATGTGGGTGCTTGCACTCCAGATCTTCCGTGTGTTGGTAGTTCAGCCCAGTGGAGCTTTGTGGTTACTGAAAAGAAAACTTCTGGAATAGACTCACACCAAATACTCATCCTCTTTATATATCAGATATGTGTCTGGCATTCATGTTTCCACACCTGTTGGAGGTCCTGGTATAAATACATTAGGAATGTCATTACTTATTTCCGTGATTCATCACTGAGGTATCTAGACACTCCTGGCCCATCTGTCAGAAGACTGGAAATGATACCCTGCTCAAGTCCATTTCCCCTGCAACTGCAAATATATATATATAATTTGTCATGAAATGGTAGAGCTCTAGCTAGCTAAGTATTCAGTATTCCCCTTCCTTTTGTTGTGCAAAAGCTTCCATCCTCTTTCTCTTGCTTTTAAGTCTTCTCAGCAGGTATGCAAGTCCCAGTTTGCCTGTATTTGAATGTGAGTGACCAGAGTCACATGACTGAACCAGAGTTGCAGGTAGGATCTCAGCTATGGCCCACTGAATATTCACACCTCTGCTGTGGCATTTCATACTGGGAGTACCCAGGATAGCATTTCACAGAATGACAGAGTTTTTAGGGTTTGAAATGACCTCTGGAGATCATCTAGTCCAGGAATGTGTCCAGGTGGATTTTGAATGCCTCCAGTGAGGGAGATTCCACAGTCTCCCTGGACAGCCTGTTCCAATGCTCTGACACACTTAATGTAAAGAAATTCTTCCTCATGTTGAGATGGACCTTACTGTGTTTTAGTTTACACTGCTCCTCATCCTGTTGCTGGGCACCACCAAAAAGAGTCTGGCATCATCTCTTGGCACCCGCCTTTGACATATTTTTATGCACTTATGAGATCCTTTCTGTCTTCTCTAGACTAAACAGGCCCAGCTCCCAGTCTCTCCTCGTGAGGGAGATGCTCCAGACTCCTCATCATCATTGTGGCCCTCTGCTGGACCCTCTCCAGGAGCTCCATGTCTCTCCTAACCTGAGGAGCCAAGAATTGGACACGGTATCCTTTTTTCACAGCTGCAACCACTGCAGCTGATAGCCGGGATCACTCCGTCTCAGTCACTTCCAAATTTATGAATCCCCAGTCTCTAGCACCAACTGTCATTCTTCATTCCTAAAATGTACAGACTTGGGACTCATCCCAGTTCTATGACCTCAGCTTCCGCAGGCCAGCATTCCGACGCGCACCACCTCGCGTACGGACCGCGCGCCCCGGCGCTGCGCTGTGCCCCGGTTCCGCCGGCGGGGCCGGACTGCGTGCGCCGGGCGGCGGNGGGGGTGATTAAATCGGGCTCCGTGCGCCGCCGACTGCCCCCTCTTTGGCTCCGGCCGCCGGCATCTTCCGCCTTCCGCGGCTGCTCTCGGTGCAGCGGCTGCACGTGTGAGATGCCCCAATCCTGCTCCCCAGCCGGGGCCTTGGCCGCTCCGTCCGACGATCCCCCCCCGCCCCCGGAGCGGAAAAACGGGTCTTCACGTTTCACCGGGAAAGCGGAGTCGTGACTTGAAAGACTCTGCTCACTGTTCCCAAAATTCTTAGGAAACGCACAGAATTGTCTCATCAGAACAACTGTTTTGTTTTTTTTCTCCCAGAAGGTCCCCTTTTCCACTGAGCTCAAGAAGGCATTTTGAGCAGAATAAGGATGTTTCTAGTGTGTCTCAATAGATAAAACAGATTCCAAAATGGATTTTGTACTAGACACATTTAGTAAGAATCTGCTACATGGACTTTATACACAGAAAATCTGTCTCCCCATATACCAAAAAAGATGTCAAAAAAGAGTGGCATCTGGAAAATACAAAATCGTTTGACTTGAAATGGTGAAAAGTATGCAGAAATGGTTGCCACTTATTTTTTCTGCTTTTTTACCCTTATATTCCATAGGAAATGCTTCACCTCATAGGCATTCTAATATTGGCGGTTTCAAGTCTCACTTTATGGTTATGTATGACTTATGTATGCTGAACTGCATGTTGTTTCCTCTTTTCTTATAGCATCATCATGTCTGTCACCCTAAATCTGCTGCTTAATCCTTTCCTGTCCTCATGGCACTGCTGCTTCTTTCAATTTCTTCTTTATTGTAGCAGCTTTCATCCACTTTTCCTGTTCCTATGCACACTTCCACTACACATGCCAGCACCTGCCATTTAGCTCATTTCATCACCCAGGAAAGTGAATTAACAATGGAGGAGTAAGCTGGTTTCCTGTCCTGAAAGGAATCCTTAATAATGTGTGTAGGACCTGACTCTCGGGTCTGCTTCAGCTGCCCTCAGTCTGCATGGATAATTAACAGGGGTCCTTAAAAAAAGAAATTTAAAAAATAGTGCTCTGTTGAGGGAAGATAATCAACCTTATTCACTCACAAAGGTGACATCCCTTAGAGTAAGAAACTAGGACAAGAGACAATTCCACAAAGGTCACTGGCTCAATGAAGCAGACTCTAATTGTAAGAAGACAGAAAGTCACTATGAATCATGCCAGAGACCAGACTGGATCCTTTCTGCCTCCATCTTTGGAGAAAATAGGAAGGCCTGTGCCTAACCCTGGTCTTGTTCATGCTGTGTATTGTAGCATCTAAGTTTAGACTTTAATGGATGGATATTTTGCAAATCGTCATCTCAGAGCTCAGTCTGAATGGCTGGACAATGTTTAGTGTTTGGGAAATAATTATAAAACTGTCACAGTTCATCAGTACTTTAGGGCATGTTAACAATACAGTCCAGGATGACCTGCTTGGAGAAACTAAATTGGCTAGTTTCTGGTTTTCTGCTGTCACAATCATATCATGTGTTCTAACTTTTACTTCCAAAAAGTTGACCTTCTTCTCTGACTTGCCAAGATGCTTGCAGAAATCTGTTGGTTTAGGGCTGGTCAGGCCCTCTCAAGCTTTCACCCTGCAAAGAGAAAGGAAGTAGTTTCCATACATCTCACCATACAAGAAATTAATCTAATAGCTAAGGTGTTTCATAACAGGCAGGTGTTTACCCAGAAACAGCTTTGGCTTTCTGTTATAGCAAAATGTTTAAGCCTTTGTTAGTGTTCTTTACTGTGTCCTCAGAAATTTTTCGTCTTGAGAATAACTAAGAATTCCTGCTACTGCTTGCTGCTCGGTGCAAGATGCCTATCCTTTATTCCACCACAAATTGTGTTTCAACTGTAATTTAGAAGTCATAGGAGTGGCAGCTGTTTATAATTGTAGATAATAGTGTGGTTATTGTGCACACTGAGAAGCACATGCAGGTATGAAGCTTTCCATGGGATAGCTCTGATCACAGTTTCTGTGTAAGAACACAGTTTTTTCCGTGAGATTATAAAACAAACCCTTATCAGTGGAATTATTCCATGAGAAGTCTGTGTGAGAATACATTGATGAAAGGGACTAAGATGGAGACAAGACCACAGGCCATAGCTAAAACTGGAAGCATATCTCTTCACTCTTGAACTAAAGGTAAGACTTCCTCACTGCCCTCCATGGTCCTGTAGATCAGCTAGAGTGATTTCTTACATCTGTTACAAAGTTCTTCAGGATTTCAGATCCTGAAGGACCTAGATCTTCAACACAATCAGTAATCTTCTTTAAGGTCTTATATTGAAATTGAGGTTATTCTCTCAATAAAGTAAATAATTTGTTTGGGTTTAATTTGGTTTATTTTTTCAAAAGACAATGTGTGTGTGGAGACCAGAGTCTGTCCAGGAAACCATGCTTAGTATTCCCCTTTCTTAAAAGTTTTTAAGAGAGCTGCAGAAGGTTGTAGAAATCTTATATGCCACAAAGACTCCCACAAGGGGAGTGAGAGAGACAATTTATGGTGAAAGGGGGTGATACTATTGAACAGTAGGTGTCTAGGTGTCCCCTTGCAATAGAAAATTAGTGGACTGAAACTGCAGTATGGCAGTAACTTTCTTCTTCCTGAAGTGAAGAATGCCAACCTAGCTGCAAAGCAACAGCATTGAGCCAGTAATGCAGATGTAAAATCTGTTTCTTCTGCATCAAACTAAATCAAACATAACATTCCTAACTCACATTCTTGTGGTTGTAAAAGTTCTTCCTCTTTATTAGTGTGTATGTCATCTGATAACCCAGACTTGCATGGGTGATAAAGTTTAATGAAAAAGAACCAGTCAAGAACATTTGCAGGATTTATAGCTGGTTCTATTTACCAAATTGAGTTTAGAAGTGGGGAATGAGGTTTTGATATATGTTTCTTCCTTTTGCTTGCTCATTTTGAGGCAAAGTCTAAGCTTGCATAATCTAAATAGTTTACAGTCATGCCAAGCTGAGGCTCATAGAGAACTTCTGAAAATGAGCACTATGATTTATTACTGAGGAGAGACATTAATATGCTCTTTCTAAATGGTTTCTAGGCTCACAGTGAGAATTTTGTCTAATTCAGGCTGAAATACAAAGATGGGACTAGAACTGACTTCCTCAGTTTTGTTCTCAGATATTGTATGCAGCTGTGCCTTGTAATCCCTTTTATACCCTTCAGTTTGGTCTAATCAGTATAAAAATAATGAAGAGTGTCTTGGTGACCTGGTTCAGCTTTCTGAATAACCATGCCATGCTCTGTTGACCCCAGCAGTATGTTAAGGTTTTACCTGGGAACTTCAGTCTTTAAACTGATCTTTCCTAGTATTTTCTTCCCATTTCTGTTCTTTGCTTCCCTAGTATTTTATTAAATTTTTTCCCTTGCTTAGCAGTCTGACAGAAATCTCTTTAATATAACTGATATATCTGGTCAGTGTTGTTTAAAGGGAGCACAACACAAGATCATGCCATTACTTTTAGAAAGTAATGGTTCTTTTTCCTTGGTGGTGGCTTCCTTTAAGAGTAATAGCTGAAAAAGAAAATATGTAGTTATGGAGAGACAAATGCACTATGTCAGGTGTTCCTGGCAGTAGCTGTTATACTCTAGAATAACCTCTCATGATAAAGGCTGATCAGTCTTTCTTGGGGTATTTAAGATGTTATTACACATAGCATCAGAAAAGATAGTTTGTTAGCTCCCATGAAGCTGACAAAATGCTGTGGTACACATTCACTCCATTCTTATACCATACTCAAGTAGTTAAATTTTTTTTTGTAAAAAAACAGGTTCTTGTTAGTGAAATATTTTACAGGGCTTATAGGCCATCTGAAGGACAGAATGAGCTCTCCAAAAATGAAGTACCAGAAAAAAAACACAGAGAGTTTTTATCATATGGCTAATCCTTCTCATAAGGTGTCATTCAGACTTACATCTAAACATTGGGATTACAATCAGGGATTTCAGTGAAGAAAGATATTGGAGAGGATGAACTAATAGAAAGTAAATAATTCCAGAGATTTTAAAGTTTTGTATAACAGTATAATTATAAACAGCTGATGCTTCTCAATGAAAAAGAACAGCAGTTCCTTTTCTGTGTAGATAAGGAGTGTGATGATGAAGCAGTACAAATATCAAAACAATCTGGTTTTAGGACACATAAATGTCCTGTGACATTTCAATAGGCTGCAAGGCAAAAAGAGCAAAAATAGATGATACATGTAGGAGGACTTAATCAGGTGGGGAAAAACAGTGCATTCTTTCTGCCTTCCCCAGCACTGCTCATACAGTGGTGGACAGTTGACCTCCCACCTGAATGGCATTCAGACATGAATATTTCAAGGGCAAGCACTTGTCAGTGACACTTGTCATGATCCACTGAAAACCACTTGAACTGCATGGGAGAATGTCAATGAATTGCAGACTGATGGCATTACTTAGGGAAAAAAATTCAGCTAGTGTTTGATTATGAATATTAAATGTCTCTGAATATTCTGGCACTGAACTCTGCCTTTCTTGTGCATGAAGTTCTTCTCCAGAACCAGAGGCAGAAACTGCAATATTCTGTATATTTTTATATCACCTGCAGATTTTTTCTTTAAATCCCAGAGGATGAGTTAAATCATAGAATCATAGGATCATAGAATCATTTCGGTTGGAAAAGATTTTCAAGATCATTGACTCCAACCATTACCCCAGCACTGCCAAGTTCACCACTAAACCATTTTCCCAAGTGTCTCATCTACATGTCCTTTAAACACCTCAGTTAGATACATCCCCAGGGATGGGGACTCAACCACTTTTCTGGGCAGCCTGTTGAAATCCTTGGCAACTCTTTTGGTGAATAATTTTTTCCTAATATCCAGTCTAAACCTCCGTGGCACATCTCAAAGCCATTTTCTCTTGTCCTATCTTATTGTTCTTGTTACTTGGGAGACTGACCCCTACCTCACTACTACACCCTTTCAGGTAATTGTAGAGTTTACACAGTTTCTAGGAATTTGTGTGCAAAGTCACTTGAAATCATTGCTAGTTCTCTTCTTCACTCCTTTGGAGACTGGTGTTTGGTTCCATAGCCCATTCCCCCGAAAGAGACTTCTGGGACATACATTCAGCACACTGTTCTAAAACTGAAACAGTGCTCCATTTAAGTCTTGTTACTCTAAGAACGGCACTGTGCTGTATTCTGGGTAGCTGGTAGCTGCTAAATTCCAGCATGAAAGTTAGTAATTTGAGAGCACTGGTGTTTCTAAAGAATTACTCTGATTCACATGAGAGTTGACCCAGACTGATGTTAAGTTTTTCCTTTGTGACTTTTATCACTGGTAGTCTACAAGCATTCACAGATACCACAGAAATTCCGTACTACTACATTTTCAAACTATTTATGTTCATTTTCCTGTTTTCACACTGTCATCCATACAGGTATTGAAAGACCCCAAAAGACTTCCTGGAACTGATGTCAACTGGATAATCCAGTACTGAATAAAGTTATTAGCTGTTGAGTTACTTACAATGTAAGTTCTATTTCTTCTTGCTAAAGTATCTCTAAGTCTGTGTCATTGGAAGCCAGAGAGGCTGTGGACATTCTTGTGTGGCTCTTCATCAGGCGTGCCATAGTAGATTTCTTAGTATCACCTGTTCCACTTTGCTTTCAATTGGGTAATTGTTAACGAACTGCCACTTGCTTGAGACAACCAGAGTTTGTTTTGCAGTCAGTGGCTTGGATCTGCAGTCAGCAGTCTGAATAACTGATGACTCATTTCAGAGCTTGCTGAGTTTCCCCACAGCTGTACCGCCATCTGGCCTGTTTCTGTTACATCATGCTCCATGTCTCATTATTCTTTTCCTATGAGCTGTCCTTGTGTCTATTAACCGTCACAACTGCTTGTTTTCCCTTGCCTGGGATTTGGTCCTCTAATCTCCTCCTCAGTTTCTTCAGAATTTATTCAGTCACAGAGTATTTTTGAGCTGACTGAATAAGTATTCCCTTGCCCCAGAAAAAAATGTGACCTCTGTAATGGAGGTTCCAGCCTCTACCATGCCTTGCTTATAAACCCCTCTAACCCAACAGATTTGGGGCTGTACACTCTAGGCAGGCAGTTACAGCAAGGAATTCTGGAAAGATAAGTGGCTATAAGATGTAAATGCTCCAGAGGGAGTGTAGGAAAGAGTGGGCTGTGGGCCTCTGATCCTCGCAGAGGGGCATGACAGTATATTCAAGGTACCACATGGCATGGTAGCTGTAAAGGAAATTACAGACAAAGCTGCCTGTTGAAGGACACTGATGGGACCACAGGCATCTGTGAAGAGTGACAGTTTTGGGCAAGGAAGGGGAAAAATGGATTTGCTTCCTTTAGTCAGATCTCAGAGCTGAAGACAGTGGTGAGTAACAGGAAAGTTCCTTCAGTTCTGCTGGGCTAGAGGGAAAAAGGAATCGCTGCTTGTCAGGATGAAGCCAGGATGAGGAGTGAGAGACGAGCTCCTCCTGGTTTCTCTGCCACTTTGTCTTTTATCATTCTGTTACTGATCAGGATTAGGTAATTTAACTGAAGACCCAGATTCCTGTCATCAGGATGGAAAAGGCAGAAGGGTCCCAGTGAAGGAAACTGAGAATGAGATAGAAGTTTTTTGCATTTTTCTTGATATTTTAGCACCTCTAAGCTGAATGAAATAGAGCTTGTCAATGTTAACTAGTTTATTTGCTGTCATTTTCACAAACCTAGTTATCGATTTAAGAGACTTGTGTCCCTTCCCTTGCTTGAAATGTCTTCTTCTGTCATCTGTGCCAAATGCCAAACCAGCAAGGTGGGACTGAGCTCTAAGTGGTGCTACAAACATCTGTCAGGATGACAATGGCATGCTTGCCTTCATTTTTGTCAAAGCAAAGGTCACTTGTGCTTATAAGCAGAAAAAAAAGCTAGAGAAAACCGGACTGTTTTCTGTCTCACCTAGTTTTCGAAAGATTATCTCACTTCTGAGTCCTGTTATATCCCATGGACTCTTCTACTTTGTATCCTCTTCTGGTTTTCAGGCCCTGTATCATCATGACTAAACCTTTAAAGTCTTTCTTCTTGTTTTCATGACTGGAGGTTTCTAGTTAGAGTGCATATAAAGTTTAAAAGAAAGGGCTGTTGGGTACTGTCATCATCACATTTAAGCTTGCCTAATTCTTTGCCTTTCCAAAGTGATGTCTGTTGAAGTAAGCTGGTGGATGTTGTCTGAAGATCTCTTTATTTAGCAGGTGCAGGAAACCTGAACAAGAACTTTCATAAGAAAAAATCAAACAGAAGACGTAAAGTCTCCCTGTCACAGGTGTTATTTTCTGCAGGTCAAAGTCTACATAAAAAATAGTGAATAAACATGAAACTAGACAGTATTTCTGTTACCACTGAGCAGTTAGATACAAACTCAGAGAAACTAATGCTGGGTTCACATATAGAAGCCTCTGTCTCTCAAGCTTCTCATTCTCCTAGCAGAGGACTCTGGGAAGCCAGTCTGAGGTCAGCTCAACATGTCCAAGCTCAGTGTCTGGTGCATGGAGAGGCTGTGCTGACTTCACTGGCTGCTGTGCTGACCTCACTGGCCGTTGTGCTGCCCTTACTGCCCGCCCACTGCACTTGGGTTGTCCCTGTGGGGTTGCAGAGCCCTTTGTCTCTCCAGCTTGGAAAACTGGATGATATGAGTTTCCTGATACATACAGCTTGGCAATACAGCCAGGTCAGGATGCAGTTTACCTGAGACCTCATTTAAAGCTGTCATTTCTAACCCATCTTTCCTATTTTCTCACCTGTTCATCTCCTGTTTTCTGTTTTCTGTGGTGGAAGGTGCAGTTTTATCTATGTGATTTTGCATGCTATAGAGTGGTCTTAGTTCACCCTCCAAAGTATTTATGATTAACTGGAAGACCTGGAGAAGAAAAGACTTAAGAAGGAAATTGAAGAATGTGCTGGTGAAGCTTTCCTGGGTTCTGAAAGGGATTTTCGTATTATGTCACGTATCAATCATGACAGATCAGGAAAGTGTTTGTTAGAAGAATAACATGGACTAGCGTTGTCATTTTTGTATCAAAGTAGGTCTAGGATGTTACCTTGTAGCAGTCTTTAAAGCCTTAAGAAAGAACCTTATGTTTAAAGTAGTAAGATGGCAAAAAGAAAGCAAGGTGGAGCTGGTTACATAAGCAAAAGGCAAAGGAGAAAGTAGCAGTAATGTTTGGCAAAAGGTGACAAAAGGACTGGAGAGAACAGAGTGGGAAGTGGAAGTGACCATAGTGAAATAACAAGGTTATGGGCCCATGGACAAACACTTTGGCAGTCTTTCAGGCAAAACTTGATGGTCTTTGCAAAGCTGTGGGGGAAGGAGTAGTAAGATTTAAGCAGAGCCAAGATACAACGGAATCTGGGAGGGGGGATGAGGAAGGATCGTGCCTTGCTTATGCTTAGTGAGTAGGAAGATAATGCTGTCATCCCTGATGAGAGGAGAAGGGGAGAGAAAGAAAAATGGGAAGCAGCTTGAATCTCAGTCAGACTGTAATAACAGGCCTGCAGCAAACTCTGAAGTGTTGTCACCATTAGATAGACATTCACTATCTATCTATGTTTTAAAGTGAGTTTCACAAGGGTTTCTAGTATTGATTCCTTCATGCCATTTCTCTCCTTCCTGTGAACTGAACAGCTAAGCACAAATATACTTTTGAAATATCTGGTTATTCTTCCCCATCCTAGATTCTCCATTTCTTATGAACAGTTTTAATCAAGACAACTGAGTACATCAAAAGAAGAAAAGATGATCTGTGCTTCTTCTGTAGAATATGAAGTGAAACAGACTTTAAGAACTGAACAAAAAGGAATAATTATGAGAACTGCTCTTCAAAGGAACTGAGGCAGGAAAATATCTGACAGGCAGGCAATTTTCTTTTGTAGTAGACATTGGGCAAAAAGAAATCCTGGAAGAGCATGAGTGTACACTGCTAAGTACACAGAAGTGATAAAAAGAACTGACGAGGGTGCTCAAACTGCTCAAAGCCTGTTGTTTTCCACAGGGAAAACTATAAAAGCTTGGGCTTTGACATATGTACTCATTGTTGGATAACTTCATGGATCTCCAAAAGAATTGAAACATTAAAAAGAAGAACAAAATTAGTGTCAAAGCTATTTCAAAAGAGCAGATGAAAGTACTCAGTAGCACCATCACAATGTGCACAGAATAGAAATGTGACTATAACTAGCAATCAGACTCACTATGAAGAAACTTAGGAACTATAGCATTCAACAGTAGCTCAATGGAATTCAAAAGCTGGTGATCAGTATCCTACCTTCAAGATAACCATCTGAAAATGCTAAGTGGAGGAATAGGCTTTTTTTTTTGTTTCTTCATGGACAGCTTTTCACTCTCCCTGTTAGGATTCACATTTGCTGGAGCTGTGGGTTTCAAGCTGTGACATTCTGAAATGTAGAATTTGGATTTGTTTGAAGCCTTCATCTGATATGGAATGGAGATAGGAATTTAGATGTTCACATCTCTCCAAGTGAGCAGTCTAATCACTATGTTAGTAGATTTTAGGATTGTCAAAGTGGAGGGAAGATTTTATGGTGCTGTTTTGTGCAAAGAAGACAAAACACATAATGGGCCCATGTCCAAAGGAATTAGAGTTCTGATGCCCTGTCAGGCAAGGAGGGATGACGACCTGAGGATCTAATGGTATAAGGCCTTGAACAATCTGTGTAAGATGATCACTTTGATAACTTTCCTTAGGAAATAGGTAAAAAACTGAAGTCATCCATCAAGTGAATTATTCACAGCAGTCTGAGTATATTTTTCAGTTGGTTTATTTTTTTCCTTTTGAACTTTTAATCTTCCTTCTTCAGGACAGAACTCATCGTACTTTCATCATACTTTAATAATCTACCTCATCTACTTTCCAAGGAGTGTTTTGGCTTTGTCTGTGAATATGTTTGCACTATTGGCATATTTCCTGATCTAATTTAAAACAGGCCAAGAGGATTCTGAAGAGTAATTTCCGAAGGAAAGAGATGTTAGCAACCTGCAGAAGCGTTTCTCAACTGATCGGGGATGGTACTTCCTTCTGTGTCCTGCCCAACCTTCCTTTTCCCATCCTTGCTTACTGATTTGTGGGCTGACTATTGACATGTCTTCTCCATTTCCTCCTTGAACACCTTTTATATTTAGGGGTTTTGGTTTTTTGTTTCTGAATCCCGCCACATCCTCCATAATACATAATATTCTGTGATCTTCACGCTTCAAAGATATTCTAAGTATTTCAGATTGTTTGACAGCAAAAACTCTAATCAGTTTTGGCAAATTTTCATTCAGACATATTTTTCCATATATTATCCTAATGGGATACCTACAGTTAAATCCGATGACCTATTCACATTGCTTTTCCCCTTTTTGGAAAATATCAGACTATACAGATAAAGACTGAAAGGCTCTGACACTGTTCATAGCAATGAGCTTATTTGAGCTAATAGAGAATCCATCATTCATTCTTAAGAGCTGGCGCAGGTTCCTTTCTCTTTTATAGGTATTTTCTTTTGAACGTAATTTCTTTTCTCATTCATCTTCCTTCAGATATTGAGTATGAAACAGCTGTAACTCAGCTTAAAAATATCTTCCTTCTATTTCCTTTTTTTGTTTCCTCTTACAATTGCTAGCATAGAACCTGATGATCATACACAGTACCTGTTATATATCATTATGCTGGTGTGTATTGACTTGAAACCTTTAACCTCATCTCTGCTTTCTGAAAGCTCAAACATAATTCTAACACATCATATGTCTGTATTCTAACTAGGCATTCATCACCAAAATGGTGCTAAAACCAACACCTGTTATGGGTACAAAAGATTTATTCTCATTCCCAGTTATTTGATTTCTGGAGAATACCGTGGTTTACACAAAAAAAAGCTATCTGTTTTGTTGATGGTGAGAATAATATTAATAAAAAACATTTTAATAATATTTTCAAAATAGTCTTTAGGTTCTCTGATTTTCACAATAACATAAATGTACTTTCTTCTTCCTCTTTCTCCATGGCAGGTGATGGAAACAAATAATGAGATTTTCAAATCTGACTTACAAAACTCTGGGTTTCTGGGTATATTTTAGCTTCCATGAGAGAAAAGGCATTTACACAGAAAAAGAAATGCCTCTTTTATAGCCTACTGTATTCTTCACTCCTACAATTTGTCTTCTCAGCTCAATATGTGAACTTGCACTATCAAATCAAATTTCAGACCTCTCTCCTTCTCATCACACACCATCAACCACATCCTCCCACATCCTGAGCCAGATGTGCAGCTGCCAGCACAACCTGAGTTCCTCCACAAGCACTGCAAATGAAGCAGCCAGTCAGCATGGATCCACTGGCACACACAGAAACAAGCTGTTATTAATTGGTGGGCTGACAGAAGCTCCTTTTGTAAAGTGATGGTGAATGTTCAGATCAGCTTAATGTTTCCCCACACAAGGAGCTGGAAATTGCTTTTCCCACCTGAAAGTGGCTCTTGATCACAAGGACTGTTTGACCTCTCTGAGCACCAGCACCAGTCTCAAACCATTCTCATAGAATTTGCTAGGATTGACCAGAATTTCCCTGGCTGTGACCTGTGCTCCTTGCCTCTCAGCCTTTCCCAGTGTGTCTCTGAGAAGGATCTGGCTTGATCTTTTCTACCAGCACCCATTTGGTAGTTAATATAGTAGGTAGGTATCTGCACAGTCTTTTCTTCTGTAGGCCGAACAAACACCAGTCACTAATTCATGTATTGTAGTTCTCTTTGAATACCTCCACTGGACCTCCATCAATTTGACAGTGTCTTTTCATGCACTGAGGCACTCAGACTGGGTACAGTACTCTGCATGTCATCTCAAAAATCCTGAGCAGAGAGAATAAGTACTTCCCTTGACCTGCTGTTTACACTTTCACTAGTGCAGCCTAGTATGGCATTGACCCTCCTCCCCCATTAAGGCATATTGCTGACTCATGTTCAGCTTCTCTGCAAACACAAGTTGCAACAACCAGAGTTTGTGGCCATGCAGCACAGGGCTGCAGCTCTGCTCTCTCACCACAACTGTTTATTTCTGGGTTTTCTTTTCATGATTTGGATGAGATACAGCTCCTGTAGCTTCCTCACTGGTGGTCAGGCAAGGGGATTAAATTGTGTCTAAGAGTAAGTTAGTGATGCTGTTGCTTTGTTCTGGATACTGATAATGTATTATGTGGCTATCTAGTCAACATAAGCTATAATTAGACATAATACTCACACGCAGAACACCTGAATTTTCAATGTAGAGTGGTTTTGCAGAAAGCTCAGTGATGGAGGAATGTGTCCTATATGCTGTTCCTGTCTGGTTACATATTCGTATCTACACCAAAGCTGTCTAATTGCTATTGAACTGAGACACAGGTCATGACAGGATTCAGCATTGTGTGTGCTCCATCTTCCAACATGACAACTATTTAAAATTGTATTGGTGATGGACACTTCCCAGAAGTTTGTTATGTCTTTGTCCATACAGCCTAGTCACTTCATGCTGCTACATCTGGCTGTTCAAACCCATTTGTCATTCCTGGACTCACTCCAGAACGGTTTGCCAAGCCTTACAGACTGATGCATTTTCTTTGCTGTTATTATGTTGCCACAGTAGTTTTTCTGGCAGCAAAAATGACAACTGCAGCAGGTCACTTTGGGGTCATACAGCACTCTTCTTCTTCTTCATTATATTAAGGCTATCATTGCTTATAAATATTGTCTTTTAAACTGGGTGTAAAGGAGGCTTGACTGTGTTGTGTGGTCAGCACCATTCCTTGACTTAGGCTGTGTAGGCTATGTTACAACCTTCCCCTCTGCACTATCCCACAATTGCATGATACTGCCGTTTGAAGAGATGGCTGCTTGGAGCGGCAGCAGAGAAGCTGAGGAATGGGGCCAGGCGCTTACCAGGTAGAGACCTCCCAGTTAACATTAGAAGAACATCTGTTAGTTTCCTCAGAGAAGTATTGAAGGGGAAACTCTGTGATCTGCTGCTTGAAAAAGGGAGATGCTTAGGAAGTTTCTCTAGAGATTTTAGGTGGCAGAAAATCTGTAAGGAAACAGGAGGCTGATAGCCTGAATGATAAAGACGAGTTGTGCTGGTAGGGATTATATTAAGGACTAAGCATGAAGAGGTAGAGCCATCTGGAAAGGCTGAGTGAATAATGTGTTGCTTGTTAAATTTTTCAGTAAATGCAAATCCCCAAAAGGCAGATGTTCTCTAGGACTTGTCTAACTTTCTGGGAGAATGTAAAGGGACTTGAGAGACATGATGTTAGCAGGGTTACAGTCTGCCAAGGGGATGCGTGCCCTGGGATGGTGCAGTGCTGGCTTCTTCTCCATGCAATACTCACAAATGCAGACTGGAGACAGAGGCTGCCTTTCACATCAAGAGTGTCTATGTTCAGTTAATATTTCATTGCTCTTTTGCTCCTCTCTGAGTCATCTATTGTTCTTTGTTTCTAGAGCTTCTCCATGAGGGAGTTGAGTCTTGGTGATATTAATTTGCTTTGTTTTTTTGGCAGCAAGTGCCATTTAAAGCTATTTGTTAGCGTGCTTTATTCAGTCCAAGTATTGGACTTGTTTCTTCTTTTTTATTTTTGTCCTACATAGATTTTCATGCCTTCTTTTTTCGCCTTACTTCTCTAAAATGCCAAGCACCATCTCCCGAATTGCTCTTTGTATGTGTGTCCTGAATTAGCAACTTCCACCCAGTGGACTGAGAAGTACTGTTGTGCTTCCATTGCTCTTATTGGAATTCTGCTTTGTTTAAAAAAAAACATAAAAAAATTCGCTAGGATAAATAAGTAATGTGCTTCGTTTACAGAAGCAGAGCTGTGCCAGGAACAACTTGGCTTTTAACTGAATCATCTAACCTTGGTTTATATGGTAATGTCCTGGGAGAAGGGACTCATCTACATATGTGTATCAAGACAGACATATTCGTGTTCAGTAAAGTTAGTCATAAAGAGGAAAGCACCACCCCCAAAAGCTTATAGAAATGTCAGATGTGTATATAAATATATTTTAGAAAAAAGAGAAGAAATGGAGAATATTCACAGTATTTAATATCCAAATATAAAGCGATGTTGTAGTCTTGATAGCTTGAGAACTGACTTTTTCTCTTTAAATTAATAACTATCTTTTTTGGAAAAGGATTGCTGATAACTGAGAAACACATCTCAAATGTTAGTCACACTGAGAAAATTCTGACCACATAGTATGAGCTGGAGCAGGCTGAGTAACTAGGCTGACATTTAATGTGAGTAGTATTAGTGTGGGGGTACTTCTAAGTACAGCTGTCATCATGAGCCAGTTCCCAGAGCAGGAGGAGAATAAGAGCAGGTATCAAATAAATCCTGGTGTCAGCTCTGTGATGGTGTCTCAGGTTTGAGCAGGGGTCCTGTTGCTAAGAGCCTGTGTGGTACTGCTCTGTTCTCAGGATGCTGGAGATGGCTTCTCAAGTAGCTACATTGTCTTCTCCTTCCCTTCTCAGTATATGCTAAGTTTTCTAAACAGAGATATGGTACAGTCTAATTTTAGTGAATTTTTTCATCTGAAAACAGATATCCTGAGTATTCAAAAAAATTATATTTGCCAGCTTCTGTGCCTATAACAAATGCAGTAAACTCTGGCTCTAAAGAGAAAAGTAGAACTACCTCAAACGCGAAACACCACCCAACCACTTACACAGGAAGAAATGACATTTTGTCAGTTGTCATTCTCTGAAGGGATCCCATATTCCAACAGAGCTGCAGGCAGTTGTGAAATTCATGTAGGTGTAAGCAATTGGAGAAATAATTTCTATAGTGTTGGCCCACAGCCAACAGAAGAAAGCTTGTGCTCATCTTTCAAGATTGACCTTTTCTTGGCTCAGATTCTATCAATGATCCAGAATCTAAACAAAATTTTGGGCTTAGAACATGGAGCAATATACTTGGAAGCAAAAATTTCATTAATGCTTCAGTGATTGATACACTGACTGCAGTGAAACCAGAAGCAAAAGTAGCTCAGGTTTTGCAAATAATTTTATGTTTTTCGGAGGTAATTTCTAATATTACCTGGGATCACTGCAGGAGTTAGTATAAAATTTCAGGAAAAACAAATTGATGAGGCTTTTGAGCTGGCTGTTGATACATGTTGGCTTTCTTTGCTTACTCAGAGGAGTCAGACACAACATGCACATCCTTCTACTCTCATCTTTCAACTCTTCTTTCAAGCTTAGACAGCTTGACAGCATTGCTCCAACACCTGCTGTGGGAGAAGCCAGGCTGCACCTTTTCACCAAAGTGAGTGGGGTTGGTCCCAAGCTTCAAGAAATTAGCTTTCCTGAAGTGTAGTTAGAATTTTAATGAGTACAGAGTAAAGTGTGAAATTAAGGAAGATCCAAAACAGAGGCATAACGAAACAATTCTGTCATTCCATAAACTGCTGATATAAGAAGTTACCTGGATTGGGGTATGTCATTATTTTTCAGGTAAAAGAACACTGCTTTATCTAGAGTGCCTCAGAATTGTTGTGAAATATTCTAGGTGAAATTCTCAGATGATGAAAAACAGCAGAATGTCATGGAAGAAAATGAGGTTGGCTAAACTAGTCTAGATGATAATCTGATCCCTGGAGGGTTTTAATATCTTCATAAGTTACTAAAATACCAATATCATTCAACCAAACCATAACTCAGAAAATTAATTTGCCCTAATGGGTCACGGGACTATTTGTATTTCCTGTTCTGTCCTTCATAACATACCAAAATCTTAATCATATATGTAGATATGTAAGTAGGTTTGTATGTGGAAATTAGATTTTACAGGTTAATAGTTTTGCACTGTTTGTACAAAATTGAAGAGCTCTTTTCTTGGTGCACAAAGAAAAGAAGCCATGATAAATCAGCTCATGAAAGTGAAGTATCCCAGTGCTGGCAAAGGAACAGATCCTGAGTTCTTTAGATAAGCTGTAGAAAAAACAAAAGAATGAGTTTCATGGTAAAATTAGATTACTTTCTCTCAGTACACTTTAAGTAGTATTATTTTTGTTATCTAGTATGTACAGCCAGGGTGTACACATATACATTTTTGCTTATCTTCAGGAAATTCAAATGTATATTCTGAGTGGTCACCAAAATTCATTAAAAGGAACAATGAAGCAGAGTTGGCTAAGAGAATTTTAAAAAGTTCATGGGGATTGATCAAAAACTATGTAGAGGAGGCATCTTAGCCTTTAAAGGGCTTGGGAATATTGGTATCACCATTTCCTGGCCTTTATATTTGATGAGGGTTATGTGTATTTCACTTTTACTGCAATATGTACCATTTTCTTGCATGTAAATTTTGCCTGACCAGAAGAAGAAGAGCTTAGCCATTTGTAGGGAATTTCTAAATGTCTGGCATCCTGGAAGTGCTATTGCTGTTGCCAGTACACATAGATTGACTGTCCAGTGCATGCAGTGTGATCCCAACATGTGAATGATTGTGCATATGTCAGTTATTTTATCTACTCAGTGTTTTCCTATGCACACAGTTCTTTCTGGTATTAATGCTCCTGTGCATCAGGAGCTTTATGTCTGCTTTTAAAAAGCAATTCACATAGGAGAATTGTGATACTTGCTTCCTTTCTAAGAGGAATTTTATTTTTTCTGCTGCTGCAGTTGGAAAGTGAAAATATGAGCAAAGAAGAACTGTTGCACTGGTAAGGCGTAAGACTAGTCTTGTGTATGTCATTTGCTTTAGCCAGTGACTCAATTCCCCATATGTAAGAAGGACATAATTCCTCTTACCATACCATTAATTAACGGTTATTGATTAATTTGTTAACCACAAATGAACCCAAGTGCATAAAAATCTATAGCAATAGTGTGCATCCTGCAGAGCAGGTACTCTTTTACTTCTTAAGAGGCATCTAAGGAAGACTACCTGGCTACTTTAACAGCCTAAAAGCTTCAGTCCAAGGAAATATTTTCCCAGCCCTATCCTTTTTTCCAAACAACAGCACTTTGATCCAGTGCGTTGGAAAGTTGTGTGATATGAGTTGTCTGAAACAGCTGGTGTCTACATACAACTCCATTTGCTGACTTTCCCCTTTTATTAAATATCATGTAGGAATTTTTCAGTGCTTGACTACCAAATATTCAACTTCTGGAATTCCTTTGGAATTCTTTGCACCTACTCACAATCTGTTATTACTGACATGGTGCTCTAAATTTGGCCTTCAGCACAGATGCTCATATGAGACTTTATAGAAAAATTATCTTCAGATATTGAAATACATTATGAAGAGAGACTTCCTACTCAGGCATGAACATCTCTAACTCTCTAAACATACACAGTTATCCCAGCTGTTCTGTACCCTACTGTGCCTTTGCAACTATGAAAAAATTATATTAAAAATGAAATGAAAGCAAAAATTGGCAATAACTGCAGGACAAATGATGTCAACAGTATACTGTCCTGCTATGTGTTAGCTTCAGCTCTGCTGGCAAAGTTACAGCAAGTTTGAAGAGAGAAAGGGAAAACAAAACAGAGAAAAAGAGACAATAATTTGAGAATGGAAATAGCAGCCTTCTCTTCGTTTGGTGCAAGAAGAAATGACATTAGCGTCTTCTCTGGTTTGGATATGAAGACATATTTTAAAACAGTAAATCAAGGACAAGAGCATGTTTGAAATTTAAAGACCTTGGGTACATGGAGAATGAGGGATTTTGTAAGTACCTATTTACTGTAGAAGGTTTACTGCAGAAGGTTTACTGTAATGTCTGCCAAACAGTATCCAATGCCTCTCACTTGCCAATTAAGTCATTCAGCAAAACTACATTGATTTCCTGACTGCACTACAAGGTTTGATCCCTGGACAGAGAGGAAAATCCTTTTTTCAGTTCTTGAAGATTTATGGGGAAAGAAATTCATGAGGATGTCTTGAGACTTGCTGAACAAATACATCATTAGAAAGCATTTAAGGCATTATGATATCTGCATTCTCCATAAGGAATTCAGGGAAGATAACTGCAATAAAAGCAGAGACTGTCACAGCTCCATTTCAGTGTCTTCTTAGAAAATACATATATGGAAAGCATAAGGTAAATATGCAAATACACATGTACCCTCTATCCCTTCTTGTTCTTTTACTGATTATTCAATGACTAGAACCTATGTTTAACTATGTAATTGGATCACTGGCAGCAAAAGCAATTAAAAACTAATATATTCAGTCAGAATTAATGATGGAATTCCAGAGAACTGTGTATCATTCTGTCTTCAGTGTGCTTTGGGATTTGAAAAATCTGTAAACTGACAAAACACTTGATAAATGACTCAACAGGAAGTGGTCTCAGTAACTCCATTAGTCTTTCTTATCTTCACTGTATCTGTCATCCAGCTCTCCACACATCACCTACTGAGCAAATATACTTGCTTTGCAGTAGTGTATATGATATATGGAACAGGGCAAAAAGCAACTGAGGCCCTGTGTTTATTTGTATGTTATAATCTGTAATTGATAGATCCTTTTCTGAATGTTGCTTTATATAGACTAATAACAGTAGCAGAATTTTGTCTTCCTATGCCTGGATAACAAAGAAGAAAGTCTTTTGTAAGACTATTAAAAACCTCATGTTACCTTACTACAGGGACATCTTTTACTGTATCACAAGTCACTGTGACCTTGTGACCAGTCCCTGCAAAGAATTCCAGTTTATAGCTGGGAAACTGAAATGCTGGCATATCTACAGTAGGGAATAGAGAACAGTGCAGAGATTCCTTGGCTAATTATATCTGTGAGATTCAGTGCAACACCTTGATGAGAAAGTATTCAGGAACACTGAAATGGGATAGCCATTTTCATGTTGCTCTATCTGATCCTACAAACCTACCTCCCAGAGAAAGCTAATTTGGTTGTGCAAAAGGACATTCTGGGAGCACATAAATTCTGGCATAAAGCTTCACTGCAACATATAGATATATTTATAAGGGAGAAGACAGTGACTGAGTAGGATGGTCTGTGACGGGGGTGGTAGCCTCTGTCCCCCTCAAGGAGTCTGGATATTGCCTCTGGGGTCAAAACAGAAATATGACAGAACGTGACCTTGCCAACAACAAGCATCAGTTTGTTGTGGCAACACAGCAGTCATGACATCAGCCAAGGGCAGAATCTCTGTGGTGGTTGTGTCCTGGCCCTTGAACTGGGACAGCTGGTTTCACATTTACAATAAGGAAAAGCTGTGAAGAGTCTGTTGCCTGCTGCCTACCCTGTCCTTGGACATCAGTTACCCATGATAATAATTTGCTTTACTTTCTTCCTCTTCTGCTTCTCTTCCTCAAACTCAATAACAAACAATTTGATTGACTTATTTGCCCAAATCTTTTCTCAGATATGAAATCTATACCCACTTCTATAAATGCAGCAAGTACTATAAACCTGGAAACAAAAGGTTTGACTTTCAGTTCACATGCTGAAATGTCAACCTAATTCTAGTCAGTTAAAGGATAGGACTGGCTCCTAGCTAATGACTAGACATACCCTACAAGTTGTGCTTTGACTATACTGGAGGCAGTAAAAAACCCCCATGTCTAAGGTAGATTTCCAGGAAAGATCTCCTTGTTTGAACTACAGAAGGGATATTGATTATGTTACATTTTAAAGAAGTGTGACACACTGTTCTTACTTCCTGGTGGGCCCCAGCCAACTCCGCGGGGAGCACTGTACAAGGGATTGCTAGAAATTCTCTCTTGAAAAGCCCATAGGTGAGATTTTTGGAAGATTTACCTACAGGCACATATTCAGTGATCAATTTTAAAATTCATATCTATGCAAGGAACATGATGAACATATATATGAGAATTAAGCTCCTAGCCACATTCCTGTAGGCTCCAGTATGCCTTATAAGTATGTGCCTACATTATTCTCAGTCACTCCTTTCCTTTACCTACATCTCTGTCAGCACATAGATATCCCCATTCTGTTCCAGAACATCCTTGAATATGTTTTAGCATTATTACAAAAATAAGAAAAAATGTTCTTAAAAAAGGAAGCATATTATACTCTCTTTGCCCCTTTTTTTCTGCTTTTTAATTATTTTTTTTCTCACTACACCAATCATACATGGAAGATTTCAGCTATTATATGCACAGGAGCCTAATTATATAAAATGAACTGATTTCCTCAAGAAAACTGTGACTGAGTGACATCATTTGGCTTCACGCTGTTTCACCAACAGGTCTGGCATCATGCAAAGGCATTCATCTATCCAAATAAAGTAAGGCACAATAAGAAATCATTTTGGAATGTGTTCTATTTTATCTCCTTAGATTAACACAGTGACTTGGACTTATCTTCAGCAAAATTACTACAGAGAGGTTTCACAGCTGAGTTTATTAGCCTGAAAGGAGGTGCTCAGGAGAATTTAATATTCTGCTAGGTGTACACTCCCTTGCACTGGGCAGGCACTTTGTTGCACCAGGGCTGTCTGTACCCCTGGGACAGAGGCATTTTCATCTGTGCAGTGCCAGCCTCTGCAGTTACACACGGTGTCTAGCATTAATAGACCAGCAAGTACTGGGGAGTGCATACATTCTTTGTAGTTGAAGTGTTGTGATTTCTGAAGTTTCCACACTGATAAGGAAAAATATCAAATACAGTCCAAATAAAAGGTATTTTGTCTAGTGAGAATATGAGTGGACCCTTTTCATACAACTTCAGTCATTCAGTAGAGGATATTTCCAGCTGAGAAAAGGTAAAGGGTTATCTACCATATGGTGTGTCAGGTTAAAGTAAGTACAATCTTATCAACCTTCCAGCATTGTTAGGATTAGAGCATAATTCATCCATATATCCTCATGTACATGCCTTACTGTCTTTTATTTAAATAAGCCTTTTCTCCATCTGCATTCTCTCTGCATTGTGTTTTAAACAGGAAAATCCCTTTAGACCCCCTCACTGCTTTAGTATTTCTGTAGGAGGCAGTGATTCTACTTTATTTTTTATAATTACTTAAGAGTAAGTAAGACCTGTAAGTAAGTTGCTTTCAAATCTGTGCTCTTCTCTCACTGAAATCATAATAATGTCATCCAGACAACTAGGTGGCAAAGTTGGTCCTTTGTTTTCTGCTGAATCTAACAACATTTCCTGTACATAACCTGTATAGAAATATGATTTATAATACCATGAGCAACTTTGAATACCTCTCTTCATTGTTGGTAACTCCTGTGTTTTAATCAACAGGAGAGATGATATCCATCTTCATTTAATATTAATTCAAATTCACAGTGACAGGTGTGAGACCACTGAAAGTTTCAGAATAGAGAGTTTGCACAAAAGCATTCTTTTTAACGCTCATTCAATGCTAACTTTTGGGGAGGAAAAGAATCAGTCTCTTGCATTTTAGTTACTACACACAGAAGGTAGCACTAAATAGTCTTAAATATATCCCCGATTCATAAAATCAAGGAGCAAAGTAGGTTAGCCTTTCCCTGATAGGTTCTCTCTGAGCCATTGTGAATACCCATGCCAAACTTCCAAAGTTATACCCATAATGATGAGAGCTAGATTATTTTTTTTAAGTGGCAATTTCTGCATAGCTGACTAGTTTCTGGGTCCTGCAGCTCAAAAAGCTGTGAAAAATAATTGTTGATAAATTCAGGGAAAAGTCTCAATACAGAAAAGAGCAGAAAAATCCAAGATCCTCCCTAACTGCTTCAGGCCCTTCTGAGCTGTGATCAGTTCTTGTCCCTCACTGGACAAACACCCCTTTTGAGTTGCCTGGCCATGCCCTGTGCCCTTATTTTACAACACTAGGCACACTCATCACCAAGTGTATGATTTCATGTGAAACCACAGGAAATGGTGGTTTCAACAATTTTAAACCTAAAAGTAAGGCAGTATTTTATAGCTGGTTTGATTTCAAGAGAACCACAGCAGGTTAAAAAAAAAACTTTTTAACCTTCAGGGCTGTACCTAAAGCTAAAATTTCGTAAGCCACATGAAGGGCTCCAAATTCGTGATTGATAATAATAGTAATGCTTCCCACATTTCTTGGCAACTAATTTGTGATTTATTAGTACTCAAGTTGGGAATTACTGACCTTGGCAAAACAAAAAGTTTGTTAATTCAGTCAAGGCTACATTTCACATCTTTTGTTTGGCATTCTCCCATAAGCTGCAGCAAATCAAAGGGAAATTTGGAAGCAAAAGGAAGGCACTGAGACTCACTAGGTAACTGAAACTTGTTTCGAATTTTGCAACTTCATTGTGGGGCCTTCTAGCCAGAAATTTCTCTAAACTCAAAGACAGAGTGGGCTTTAGAAGGCTGTAGGGTTTGTTGCCAAAAGTTTGCACAGACTCTCCTCAGTGAATTGGTGACTTCAGAGCCCGGATGGACGTTTGGAGCCCAAGGTGAGGTCCTACCTCTACACAGGCTTAACAAACTTGATCGAAACCTTCCTGTTTTTTTAATTCTGCAGTGGAAGGCTAAGGAAAGGGGACGAGGAAAAGGGCAGTGCAGCAGAAAGGAAGATCGTTCCAGAAGATCGCCCACGGTACTCAGTCCCAGAGCGGCAGAGCTCGGCCGGGCGAGCCCCGGCTGAAGGCGGCCGGAGCGCCAGCCGTGCCAGCAAAGGGCATCCACAGGCAGCCGACGCCTGCTGGCATTCCTGGAAGGAGGAACAGCACACGGATCCAGCCGATCCAGCGGCTTCCTTGCCTTGCCAGCGAGCCCCGCGTGCTCCGGGACTGCCCCAGGACGGGCGCGGCGGAGCCCCGCCCCGGCAGAGCGGAGCCGGGCAGGGCCGGGCAGGGCCGGGCAGGCTGTGACTCTCGGGGGCTGGCTGAGAGCATCGGGAGTGACCGTCTGAGGGAAAGAGCCGGCTGGCCTTGGCAGCGAGGCAGAAAGAAACTTTGGAGACCTTCAGTACCACGCAAGGGTGAGTGATTCCGGCTCTTCTGTAAGAGGAGCGTGCTGTGGGTGGGTTTTCATACTCTGAAGAGTGTGATGTTAATTTTGCTTATTTTCACCAATGCAATCCCAGAAGTGTTGCTCAGATAGAAAACCTGTACTAATTTGCTAAGAATGATTTGCAAATTGCTGTTGTGAGAGGTGAGGTGAGGTAGGAAAATATTGTTTTTGCCAAGCTGCAGCAGTGTCTCAGGTGCTCAGCTGTGCCTGCGTGCTCAGGTGTGCTCCTTGTCACCCTGAGCACAGTAGGAACGGGTGAGTTAAGACTGTGTCAGTAAATGCAGGTGGTAGTATTCCTGCCCTGCTGGTTTCATGGAACAATTGGTCTATGGCAGAGTTTGGTGCAGTTCTGCTTGTTGAATAAAGAGTTGCTATTGATCTAGATTGGATGTTTTTGCTCCAAGTCCATTTAGGACTGGTTTAAACTCCAGTACAACACTTGTTAGCAGTCACAAGTAGCCAGCTTCCAGGTGTAATGTATGTACTCCGGGTTTGGGGGGAGTGGGGAGAAGAGGCTTTCAGGTCTTCTGAGACCACTTTTTAGATTGACATAAGCTGTTGCTGGAGAAAAATATTTTAGGTCCTGCCTGCTGCTTTCAGCTTTATAAACATCTTTGTAGGTCTTACAGAATAAGGTAGGTTCTCACTTGCACTACAGTTCTGAGGATGGCTCTCCAAAGTACAATACTAGGGTATAAAAAATGTGGGTTTGTGTATGCAAGTGGCTTCCTCTCAGTGGTGGGAACTGAGGCCTGACTGGGTAAATGTTTGCACCTGGGATGCCACTGATCGTAGCCAAGTCTGGACTCAGGCTCCTTCAAAGAGCCTCACACCTTAAATCCTAGTGCTCTCTGTCATCTTCCATTTTATTTCCCAAGATCCATTCAACCTAAATTACAATAAGGTTTTTGAATTATCTTTTGTCTGTGCTTGGTTTTATAAGGCTGACTTTGACATGTGTTGTGTGTTTAAAAGCAAGATACTACCTTTCTGCAGAATCCACCATGTCTGAATAAACTCCTGTGTTCAAGGCTTTTCTCTAAAAATAAGGTGTTTGTTGTGCTGTGGTTGGGTGAGTAACTGGACTTTTGGGATTCCCTGCTTGTTTGAAGCTTGGGAACTCTAATTACTTATCACTTCATGGACTCAAATCCTTTCAAATTACTTGAAATACCCAACTTTGGATGTGTGTTATTGAAATGGGGATTTGGCATCTTAAAACCATGATATCGTGACATATGTTGTTACTTTATTACTGACAGAGAATTTTAAAATCCTGCCTTGATGCTTTTGTCCGAGGACCTTATGATGTAAATGGATCAGACTGTAGCATTGAGGCTAACTTTCACTGAAACCAGTGGAAATAATTCTGTTAACCTCAGCGGTAGCTGGCTTAGCTCTTCTGGCTTGCAAAAGCGCTCAAGAGGATTACCACTGTAGAGACCAATGACGTAGTGTAGCTGTAAAAGTCTCATTTCAGACACAAAACTTTTTGGGTCTGCACACTGGGCAGCACCTTAGATCAAAGTTGTTTGGTATTTGCCATGATGGTGTTCAGTTGCAGCAAAGGTGGAGTTTGTTGCAGGAAAGGAATATTTGTTTGTTTGGAGGATTCTTTAGTACCTCAGCAAGGAAGGCAAGAAAATAGGTCTTTCTTTGTTTTCTTATACAGCCTTGAAATCATACTAAATAAGTTCAATTTTCATTAAGGTATCTTCACCCTGCATTCTACTTTTTTGCATTCTGGCCCTAAAAGTTTCACTGCTGTCTGAAACTGCTGATATCCACATGGATCAAGCTCACTGGAGAAAAACCATGAATGTGTGACCTTTTTTCCCTTCACTGAAATTGGTCACCAGCATGAACAAAGATGTGAATGCTTTAGGGAGAAAGATGGAGAAAAAGTGCAAGATGCATCTCTGAGATGACAAGGGTGATTCTGGTAGAAGGAACAAAATTCACTGGACTCCAGTTGCTCTGATTGGAATGAACCTGTCTGTGGGCTTTGCCACCTGTAGGGCAAGAGCAGATGAATCTCACATGTGCTGAGTGATGGTGTGCAGCCAGACTAAGGACCCTAGCAGGTGTTTCTGGGACAGGAATCAGGATCTTGTTACTTAATTTGAAGTAGTGCTATGCTCACAGCTGTTCCTCCATCCCGAGTTTGGTAATCACTTCTCCAGTGTTCCTGAGGGACAGCCTGTGTCTGTCCCCAGTGCACTGCTGCTCTGCATGGCTCCAGCACAAGCACCCCTGCCCCTGGTGCCCAGAGCTCTGGGTGCTGCTTCCTGTGTTCAGCTGGCAGCTCTGCCTTCAACGTTGGTGTAAGTAGAGGTAAATGGCTTAGGCAACTTGGGTTACTCCAACCAGGAAATAATGGGTTTTCCTCCTGAGTGTAATCACCCAAAATGTGGTGTCTCCGCAGGGCCTGGAGACTACCATCAGTCAGTTGGTGCTTTGGCTGGAAGTATCAGTATTAAAAGGATGGGTCTAAAGCTTTGGAGGTGTTTGAAGTGGTGGGAATTAGTGGAAAGGTTTGCATCTTTCTAGAAACCAGTCTGTTCACTGGCAAGAAGGAAGATACTGGGCTGTATTTGGGGGCTGACTTTTCCAGGTGGCCTTCATTATGGCTTTGAAGAAAAGTAGAGAAGGCTCTGGTCTGGCGTAGTTTTCTCTCCCCAGTTGTTTAGGTAGTCAGGCCTCTGCTCAGAAGGAAAAATGGACAGTAGGGCTAGCATAGTCTAGCTAGCTCCTAGGGATTTAAAAACAAACAAACAAGCCTCAGAGAACCTTTGCCTTTGAGGGGAAATATTACATAAATTGTAAATTTATAAATAATCATTTCTGCTATGCTGGTATTTGATCTTGCAGAATCTGTGTGATTGTATCTCACAATGACCTTACTGCTGGTGAACTTGGAAACAAAGTGAGTTGGCTTCTGTAAAATCGATGGTGTGTTTAAAGATGAGCAGTATTTATGAGCCATTTTTGTTCGACTAAATCCATGTGTGGAGCACTGTTCTTTTTGTTACAACATCTGTAAAAGGGAAATATCTCCCTCCCCTTTGAAACTTGCAACAGGCCAACTTGTAAGTTTTGACTTATACCCAAGATTTTTTGATGGATGGTGATATTTAAACATCAAGCTTCTTAGATATGTGCAGTAAAATGTGGCAGAAAATAGGTGTAACAGTAATGTTCTCTGTGAATCATCCCTAGTCTGAGACTGCCCTCTCTTGGAGGCCATTAGTTGGTTTTGCATCTTCCTTCTTATCTTTTTTAATTTTTTATTTTTATTTTTTTTAAACTCTGGAGTGGAGGCTTGGTTTTCCTTCTGGAGAAATCACTAGAAAGTTTTGAAATAATTTGAGATACTTGCTGCTATATTCACCCCAGGATAGACAACTGTCTTCTAGGTGTTGGGGTTTTTTATTTCATTTTTTCTTTTTCTTTAGAAACAAGGGAAATTGATGGAAGATTAGAAATAAATCAACCTTTCAAAGCATTTTTAAAAAATTTATTAAGGGTAGAGTTCCAAGGAACCAAAGGGATGTAGATGACCAAACCTTGCTGGATTTTGGGAGGCATTTCAATGTCATAGGTTGTCAATGTCATAGGAAATCTTGCTCTTTGTTAGTATGCAGTGCCCTAAATTTTCTAGCTGATCCCATATGATGATTTTGAATTGTATTCTACTTAAATGTTTCAAGTAACATGACCAGGGTAACAAGAAGGTATAAGGACTAAAAGTTTTCTTTAGCTAAAATAATACTGGAATATTTGTTTAAATTTAGTTAGACTGACAAGTTAGGCTAGTCTTGTTTATCCTGTCTCATTCTGGTGCCTAAACCAGAAAATATTTTTTTTTATTCTTCTGTCAAGGTTTTAAAAAAATAATTTTCCCAAGTGACTTAACAGGCTGCGAACTAGGTGTGGTTGAGAACACCCTCCTGTCCTGCTGTTAAAGCCTGAGTTGATAGAGTTTGGTGAGTAGCTTATTATTTGTTTTAGGGAAAATACAAATTTGAATGTTTCTGCTGGCCTAGGAGTGTATCCGTTTTACTTTCCTACAGTACTGCCCTGAAGCCTGATTTTTTTCCCCATTTCATGAGATATTCTGAGGCCAGAAGAGAGATTCTTGATGTTCCTGATCCACATTCCTGACCTAACCAAATATACCCTTGACATTGAGAGTAAACCAACAGGCAGAAGACGGTCAGTCTAGCAGAAGGGAGGCAATCTAGATAGCGCTGAAGGCAGCACATGAAGGCTACAACAGCTCCAGTTATTTTCACTTAATTTGTTTTCAGGGTCATCTTAGAGTGAGCCTACCTGCCTTCAGGTTGAAGACTTCAAAGGGCTAAATTAATTTTTTGGTTTGTCTGTGGTCATATTATTTGGCACTTCTTAATAAAATACTGGAAACTTGGGAGTACCCCAGATCTTGTTTCTTTGCTGAACAAAGGTATCACTCAAGTCTTTAGCTGTCACATATTCCTAACAGTGTTCTTCAGCTCACTGAATTGTGTCTGTTGTTGGTTTTGCTACAGCAATTCCAATGGAGAAAATGCTTTCTCTTGTCCCAGGAGGACAAGGAAATTAATTGGTTAACTCTTATTGGCTCACCAAAATCACAGCAGCCTTCAAATATGTCCAACTTAAAAAGAATATTCGGAATGTCTCTTTCTGACCAGACTAGCTTTTCAAGGGTGAAATAAGTTATTTTCTGGGTTCTTCCTGTGCAATGAACAATTCCTCTTCTATTAAGACAAGAAAAGGCCTGATTTTTTTTCTTTTACCCCCACAAGTGGATATCTGAGAATATTCTCCCGTGGTGGTGTGAGCATGTTCCTTCCAGAGCCTGTAGGGGGTGGAAAATTACTTTGGTCTCAAAGCTTAATTCAGACGTGCTGAATATGTAGCCACCCTAATAGCAGGAGTTTTAAGAGCATACTTCCCCTAAGATGCTTTAAAGTTTCTGCTATGGTGGAACAAATTTTTGAGTTCAGTTGTTCTCCTCAATCCTGGCTAACATCAAAATTGGAACAAGTGCTGTTCTAATTAATTGGCTACTATCTAGAATAGCTGCTGCAAAATTTGGCTCGGGTTTTGAATTTCTGTGGGCTTCAGTTGCTTGTAACCACCAAGGTATTTCAGTATAGAAAATGGAAATAAGTAGCTAGTCAGTTTTTGGTAGCATATAACACATCTCACTACATTTTGAAGACTAGGACAGCTTGTAATGATTTATATAAAGATATCTTGTGCTCTTCTGATGTTTCCAGAGCTGGGGCTTGTGGCTTCTAACAAGTGAGCTCTCAACATGTTTCATGTGAGTGAAAAATTTAAACTTTTTCTCTTGTCTCCACTTTCTTGCTGGAGAGGACAATCATCAGCACAGGAAGAACAGGGTGTCTTTTAGCTCCCACTCCACTGAGGTGCTGGGTCTGGTACAGCTGCATCAAAGTGCTTTTTCCTCCAATGCCCTCTTCAGCCTGGGGACCAGGAGCAGGATGGAGAGGACAAGAAGGCAGCAGCCTAGGAGGGACAGCAGCTGGGAATGATTGCTCTGGGAGACACAGCAGATGACAGTCTTGTGCCTTTAGTAGTACAAGGACAACACATAGGTGCTTTTGACCTTTTGAAAGGCAATGTCCTTTCATTCTCCTTTATGGTGATAGAAGAGAGCATTTTATAGGGTTGGAAGGGAGTTTAGTTGGAGGGCAGACTCCTGTGAAATGTACTCCTTGGCATCTCTGCCCCCAGGGGCTGCACTGAAGATTTCTGCTGTGATTTGAGACTGCAGGGTTCCCTGTTGCCCTGAGAGAACAAGTGAGGGACAGGCAGTGTCCGTGCAAAGATTGTTCTTTAAAAATGGAAAAAGGCAGGTCAGGAGAGGGAGGGATGTCAGTGGGGCACAGCTACAGATTGTGCTGTGAGATAAAATGTGATGCCTGCACAACCCCTGGTGTCTAATGGTGTGGCTTAGCTCTGGCTGCAGTCTGTCCCTCTGTGAGGTATTCAGGCTCTTTCCTTTCCCTACAAATTATCAGAAATCTTACAGGGATCTAATATCCCTGAGGTCTCTGTCAAATTTGGATTGGAATTGGGCAGATATTTATTTTTAGAAGGGAAAGTAAAACCCAAAGCCTCTCTGTCAAGAGAGGCAAGGACTGCAGAAATTACTGAATTTTCTGCCTCAAAGACATAGTAAAATTATTTTTCTTAACTACAGCTTTTTTTTTTTTCACTTTTTTTTTTTTTTTTTAAACCAAATTACCTATTTGGATGCCAGACTGCAGGGAAAACATATCTGAAAATCCTAAACCAGTGTCTTTAACAACGGTATTTCACACATGCTCTAAAAGCTCCCATAAAAACACATCTGAAGAGTGGAAAATATTTATTTTGTCCCTGTGGGCTCTGTCACTGTCCATGAACAAGTCAGTCACCAAAGGAATAGCAAAGTCAGTGATGTTTTAATCCAATTGGCCTGTGATCCATTTTGCTACTTGCTTACCTACTGTAATGACCCCTGTGCTTGTGTGTCTGGGCTTAGCACAGGGGTAAGAAAGAGTATTTGCAGTGGCTAGTGGAGAGCCACATCCATGCTGGCTGACTGGCTGCTCCCAACCAAGAAGAGTTCTAGATAAGTTCCTTCTTGCCTCTCCCCAAATGAGGCATGAATCTGAATGTTCCTCATTTTTTTGGCTGCTAATTCTCAGGAAGTGAATTGGGATTTTGGGATCTGAGGTATTTCCCCTTCCATGAAATTTGATAGAGATTTGCTAGGTCAAATGATGTGAATCAGTAATTTTGAGATTCAAAAATACTAGCAGCAGAGATGAACAGACTGAGCAAAATATACCTTGCTTTTTTAGAAACAAAGGACAACCTAGCGGAGACCAGGGATTCTCTTGTAAGTGTTCTTTTTTTAGTTCTACGGGAAGCAGAGAAATTAAAGCCATTTGACTCTGACATACGCACAAATGCAGCACCAAGCTTGGAAATTAGTGGGAAAGGTGGACCATCCTCTTTGCTCGGCCTCTGTAACTGTTCTCCAAAAGGTGGCAGTCTCTGCTAGCAGGAATGCATCTCTTGCTGGCAGATGGATGCTTTTCCTTAAGGTTCATTCAGCTCAATGTTCCGCATTGGTTGGGTTTTTTCCCCTCCCCTCCTCCCGCCCATAACCTTTATCTTTCAAACGAGACCAGCAGCCTGTATATTTGACAAATATTTGTCTAGTACTGTAAATGCACACAGACTTAAAAATGACCTTTGAGTTAAACCAGAGCAGATTCCCACACGAAAAGGAATTAGTTTTAGTTAGGTTTTTTTTTCCTAAGCTGTGTAAACAAAAATTATTAGAATGCATGCTATGAATTCTTCATCTCTGCATCTGTGGTCTTCCACAGCTTTTTAAAATGTCATCACAGCTACAACCATACCCTAAAAACCATGCCAAAGGCCTGGACCTGTACTCTCCAGTTATAAGGAAAGCTTCCTGGTTTGTTCAGTATTCGCTTGACTTTGGGTGAGATCTGAAGGACTTGAAACTGTCCCTCTGTTGTTATTCAGACCTTGTGGAGCTGGGACTCTTTGCTTACTGATGTTTTTCTAGTGGAGCTGTATTTACTTGCCAACCTGGACTCTACTTCTCCCCAGGCAGAGTTTTTCCTGAACCACTGCTGGGTCTGACAGCACTAACAAGCCTGTGAATCCTCCTGCAAGATCCAGACAGTGGTCATTGAGGGGCATGGAGGAATGCAGGTTGTACTCTGATGTTTCCACTTCCCACCCCCACCACATTCTTACACACATAATTGAAGAACTCAGTGAATCTAGGGAAAGGAGTGGAAAAAGTCTGCAGAAGCAGATAATTCTGTCCTTCCATTTGGGGACAGAAACCCCAGTTTACCTCTTGGGACACTCGAAGGTGTATGCTGGTTATTCCTTAAAAACAAATGGAAAAACAGACTTTCCAGAATGGATCTTTTGCACTCAGAAGACTGACATTACATTTGAGGCCCTTTTAAATGTAGAGTTAAACTAACAAAGGTATTCTAGAGATAGTTTCCCTGGGACTGAGCTTTATACTGTGTGGGCATTCTGAAGTAGCTTTGTGTTTACAGCATGACAATTTCTGTGTCGGTTTGGTTGGATTAAAAGGATCTCCATCATAATAATTCAAACTAGCATGGTACCATTTGAAATTTGATTTAACTGATCTGTTTATATCATTGGGCCTGTTCTAGGATTGTCTTCTCTTCTTTAAAAGAGAAATTAATTGGTTAACAAATCTGACTCAGCCTCACTCAAAAGTTGTATGACTTGGAATGGAACCTGAAATTCCAGGATAATTTTTTTTTTTTTTGTGCAGAAAGAAATTGAGAGTGTGATGTTAGTTTGTTTTTAAGAATGCATTTATTTGTTTGCCAGACCCTGAGGAAATGATGAGTATAAAACCCAGATGCTTGCCTCACTACTCATCTTTGGCAGGGCCTTTGGTTCCACTGTTGCCTCCATTAAAGCTTCACAAAATGGGATGAGTAGTCAAAAGCCAACAGCACAGAAAATGTCTAAGGGCATCTGGTCCACATCAGGGAAGGTAGATCAGAGCTAGAGGAGATTCGGATCACAGAAACAGTAATTGTCAAAGGCACCAAACAACTTCTGTACTGCAGATAGGCTTGGGGCTTCCTTTCTTGGGAAAGAAGCCACTGAGAAATGTTGGACAAGAGTCTTTTGATGCCACAATGAAGGAGAAGATGAAAAGGAATTTTCTTGCTGCTGCTTATAATTGGAGATCCAGGGAATGTGAAAAATTTTAGTGGGTTTGGGATTTAAAGCAAGGGGATGTGGTTTGTAATGTCATCTAAGCAGTTGTGCAGAGGCTAGAGGTGCTAGAACTTCACATGGGTTCAGGAGTCTGGGATTAAGGAGTGTCACAGGAGACCGTTGAATTGTGCTGATCCTGGTAGAGTAATCTGGTGAGGTGCCTGCATTAGTCTTGCTTTTCCCCCCCATCATCTGGTATCTGCCAGTGCCAGAAACAGATTAATTCAGGCTGCAGAGACTGAGGTGGCCAAAAGATGGGCCCATCTACTGTGGGTGTCAGTGATTTTTAAGTGCTGTAGTAACTAAATTTCATGTGGATAAGAACCAGTTTAAAAGTCAAATCTTTAAAGGTTCTCTCTGTGTTTAGGCAATCATGACTTCTAAGTAACTTTTCTCCTTTTAAAGCAATATTTCATATATGAAGAAGGAAATCAGATGATCTGGATTATTTCACAATTGGTGTAGAATTTGCTTCCATTTTTTTACCCTTTCCCCTCTTCTTGGCTTGGCATACTGCAATTTCTCACTAGGGGCCAGATTCTGGGAGATGAATATTCTAACTCCCACAGAAAGTTTCCTGGAGGTATTTGGCAGAGGAAAAAAAACCTCAGGTTTTTTTCTATTACAGAGGGGTTTTCTTATTTTTTTCTTTTTTTCTTTCTTTTTGTTTGTTTTTGTTTTGTTTTTGTTTGTATTGTTTTGGTTGGTTGGTTAGGTTTTCTTTGTTTTTGTTTGTTTGTTTGGGTTTTTTGTTTTCTCTCTCTTTTTTTTTTTTTTTTTTTAACTGATCACGTTCTGGAGCATTTACTTTGCTCATGTCTGGATTAAACAAAAAAAAACAAGAAAAAAAAAAAACAACACACCCAACAAAACCCAAACCAGTAGCTTGTTCCTCCCCTGTGGACAGAAGTACCATGACCACATTGGCCTGACACACATTGCAGAGGTACTTAAATGCATAAAAGCTGCCACTGTCATTACAATAATCCATAAAAGTGTTTCAATAAAACTTTTTCAAAACACTCATTTTCCTTCTTCCCTCAGTTAAATTTTTGGGGGTTTTGTCAGCTGCGTTGGAAACCTGCTTGGTTAGATGCTATCCAAAACTTCCCAGGGTGGTGGAATGGTCAATAATCTTTGTTCTGAAGATTTTTTTGTGTAAATTGGATGAGAATGACCCTTCTTAAATAGTTCAACAGCAAACTAGCCCAGTCATAAGTTATAAGGCATTACTAAATGTATGTAAGTCTAACCTTTTGTTGTTGTTGTTGTTGTTATATTTTTATAATCTACTAGGGAATAAATTTCCTAATCAGATAAGGAAAGGAATGAATGTTAAATGCACATTGCTTTAAAATAGACCTGGAGTCTTAGTTTCTTTGGATCTCTGTTGCAAAGATGTTTGGATCAAAGCTTATTTCTTTAATGACAAATAAATTGCATTAAACACAATTATATGCCTTTCATGAAGATTCAAAGACAGAGCTTGTCAGCCATGCAAATATTTTGGCATATGCATTACAGGTTTCTTCTGGGCTGGGCAACCTCTAATTTAATTTAAGAAATGAGTGGGGGAGAATCATATTTATAATAATAAAATCACTGTTTCAGAAGAAAAGGATAGAAGCCTGTTTACTGCCTTCAGTGGGCTTTAGATCAGAAGCAAAATTATCACAGCTATCTCTAATGCCCTTAAAATTATTGTAATAAACTTCCTTTTCTTCTCTTCGGTATCCACGTGGAAAATCTTGTAATCTCTGCTAATTTTGAGGCAACAGTTTCCCTGACTTTATTAGAGGCTTTCCAGAACTGTGTTAATGAAACAATGATACATGACAGGTTGGGTGTTATGGTCTAGTAATGATCTGCCTTGGAGGTTAATGGCATTTGGCTCGCAGCCTCCGAGTAATAGGTCGCGTGTGCACTCACTGCCCAGGTGTAGCGTTATTAATTCACTTTGCTTTACTCCAGGCCCTATGTGCATCATCAAAACATTTGGCCCTTCCTTCTTCAGCCCCAGAGTAGCCTGGTGTTTGAGGAGAATGGCAAGATTTTGCCAAATCAGAGTAATGCATCTCAAACCAGAGGTGGGATGAGAGGAGCCTTTCCCCTTCTTCTCCCCGCACTGCAGCCTGCCCGGCGTGCCTGGTGCTGTGCTCCCATGCCTGATGCAAGGCTGCAGCTGGGGACAGAGCTGTGCCTTGCTGTCCTCTCCCCCTGCCCCACTCTCCTGGGGAGGTGGTAGCCTAGGCTGTGCCACTTCTGCTACCCTCCTGGGAGGGTTCAGCTTTGGCAATTAAACCTCGAGGACAAAGGAGCTGAAAGGCCATGGGAAGCAGGTGACAGCAGTCTGCTCCCAGGGCTTCGTGGCTTTAGAGGCAGATTCACTTGAGCCATAGGGTGGGAATGTGCAGATGGAGGCAGGGGCAGAAGCAGAGTAGCACAAAATGGCAGGAGGGCAGGACATGTTCCCAGTAACATTGATGTGGTGGCGTATGTCTGCGTGCACCAAGGCAGGGTGCACTCACAAATGTTACATTTTTTGGTTCTTGAGTGACTGTTGTTACTGCAAAGAGAGGTAACAACCTGTGAGTACTTAATAATATGGATGTGTGTACTTAGCTCAAACCTGGAAGAGAGGGAGGGGGCATTTTGTTCAGCTGAGGCGTGCTCCCTCTGGAAGAGAAAGCCAAAGGTGCAAAACAAATTTTATATACAATTTCCCTAGGTTACAATTCAAACCCTCCCCCAAATCCTTCTGCTACGGTAAAAATAAGAATAAACTGAAACGAAAACACCTACTTCTTATTGCATTAACACAGCCAGACAGTCCTGGGGGTATGAAGTAGAGCAGTGAGTGCATACGCTGCTGGGTGGGAATGACGCAGACGCTGCTCTTGAATGAGACACCACTGCCTGACCTCTGGTTTTCTGAGTTACTTAGTGAACACAAGCACTGCCCTGCATCTGGTGGAAAAGGGCCAAGAAAAAAAAATACGGATCTCATTCTCACCTGATGAATTTTGCTTGTGGGTAAACAGGCCTGGGACTCCAGCATTCATTTCAGACAAAGCAATATTTCTGTACTTCAGTTGCTTAACTAAGAATGACTCCCAGGGCGAAATGTCTCCAGTGTTTGCAGGGAAGGGCAAACAGTAAGGCTGTATATTTTGTTTGGTGTTTGTCTAGTAGAGTGATTTCTTCTTGTGCTATGATTTTTGGTTTATTAGTGCTTAAAATGGGAGCTTTTTTAGCTGACAAATAACTAGACTCTGTGGTGATGTTGTCCAGTGATTAAAAATAGCCTCTTACGTGGGAGGAGAAACTATGAGTTTACAGTGAAGAACAAATCCTTTAAATGCTATCCAGGAAAGGACTGACAACTGATTTGGAGTTAAGAATATTAAAATATCATCATTGTTGTGTAATATGTCCTGTCCCAATACTTTCTCCTAAAACTTCAGTTCCTGAAAAGAGTAAAGATGCTGTTCCTGTGAAGTTGCTGCTGCTCTGTTTTCCACATGCACTGATGTCTGAAAGGGTGTCTGTACCTGATGTCTGCAGGCTAACTGCATGACCAGGTGTGCCATGGGATGGAAGGGTCTCAGGAAGCCAGAGTGCTATTTCTGGCTTTGTCAAGGTTCTGGTGCATGACCTGGGGAAAGGCACTCAGCCTCTCCCTGCCTGTGTTTCCTTTCCTGTTTATACAGCCTGCACATCCTTCAGGCACACCATTCTCTGACTGCTTTCAGTATTGAAAGTCATCTTCTCCTCATCTCTGAAGGGCTGTGGCCTTTAATGTGGGATAGTGGATAAATTAAGAGATACGGAGGTCCTTTGTGATCCCAGTCAGGGATTTGCCTGTGAACAGCAAACATATTTAGTCTTTCCTGTGAATAGTAGATGGCTATTTCTCTCGTGACTCTTCTTTCCCCCAGTTGAATTGCCCCAATCTAAGTTCCAGAGAATTATTAATATAGCAGCTGTTGCATATTTTTTAAAACTCAGAGTGAACTTGAGAAGGCAAGATGCTGAAACAGTAATTGGTTGCATATAGGTCCCTCTTGATGATTAGAGTACTTCATGAAACAAACCTGTGGTATGGAGTAGTGACAACAATTTACGTGCAAGTAATAGTAATCCAGAAAAGGATTCTGTGACCAGTGTTTTATATTCCTATTTTCCCCTGTGTTAGGGGAGAATACCTCACCAGCAGCCCGAGATAGATGATGCAGCTGCATTGCCAGGCCCAACCAGTAGGGAGGCTAACAATGTCTTTTCCCAGGCATTAGTAAAGGCACACTGCTTCATTTTCTGGCTGAGCAGGGCAGAAGTCCTCTAGTGAGGGGTGGGGGGAAAAAGCTTATATATTTTTGGCCCTGGTCTCCAGTAGCTGAATTCCTTGTGTTCTTGGCCCTAGAGACACGCCTGGCTCCCAGGCTGGTTCACCTCCTCCCAGCTAGTTGAGCTCACACCTTGCCTGCACTCACACGCTCCCTTGCACACCTGCATTCACTCCATGGATACACACAGACTCCAACCCAGGATCTGACTTCAGCAGCTGCACTCAGACCCCTGTACACACACATGTGCATAAAGAATAGAATCCTTCAGGCAGCGTAAAATTTATAAATTAATTTCATATGAAATCAGGGTGGGTGTAGCCTGGCAAGTGTACCAAAGTGCCAACATATGACCAGTCTTTTATATTCCTTTATCTCTCTATTTTCCCCACATCTGTTCATCCCAAATCACCTAAATCCATTCTTTTTCAACCTCTGATGTCTTCCCTTACATCCTATATAAAGTCTTGTGCAATTCCAAAGTTCTCTGCCCCATACTCCACAATTGTCCCGTGCCCCTGGGCAGCAAACCCCCTCCATCCAAAAGGCATTCTAGTGTTGATCCATCTTGATGGGACACTGGGCCTGAAGTCCTGTTGGGACAGCTCCGGAAGGGGTCTAGGCAGAGTCTCTTCTTAATTTTTTCCTGCACTTGTGCTTCTGTAGTCCTCGAGGACAGCGAAGATCAGGCTGTGGTGAGCTGATGTCTCCTGTGACCAGCCAGGGCTGAGTCTTATTCAGGCTTCCCCTCCTGCTGCTATCTCTCTGTGCTCATTTAGGTGTGTGCAAATGAATTCTTATCACATAACCTAACACTCCTGAGGTTTTCTTTTCAACTTCTTAAGTAGCTAAGGGAAAAAAAGTGAGTTAACAGGAAAACCCAAATCTGTAGCTGTCTAATTTATGGCCACCCAATATGCATAATGCCTGAGAAATACCTGTATAACCCTTTTCAAAACGACATAGCAAAACCTAAGGCAAACCAGCAAAACTACTTTTCCATATTAGCAATGCAGCTCTTGCTCGCTATTTTTTTTTAAACATCATTCTTCAAACCATAAGTACAAAACCATAATTAGTACTCAGAGCAGATACAGCAACTTCAAAAACAGAAATCAAGCAATAAAGCCTGGGGCAGCATAACCACATCTTGGTTGTCACTAGCATGTTATAGAGGCAGTAATGATATACAGAAGCGTATGGCTTCATGGGGAGATGAGATAGGAGGCATTTATGAAGGTTAACACAATTTCTGCACAAAAATTGAAGGGCTTTATCTGATGATGATGGCAACAAACTCCCAGTTTTGTCAAGGTGTTTTCTGCAGCAAGGTGAAAGCTGCAGATTCCCTCTTTCACTTCTGTATCATCTAGTTACCAAATTCTTCTACAAGCTACCAACCTTCTTGTTGGCCGGGGCAAAAGTCAGATTGGATAAAAAGTTTGCTTTTCACCCTCAGCTTGTGTAGAAATGGTTTCTTTTCCAAAAAGAAAAAAAAAAAAAAAAAGCTGGAAGGAAGACTCGGAATTTGTTTCTTTCTTTTCCCTGTGATGCTGGGCAGTGGTTGCGTGATTAGCACAGAGCAGCCTTTTATGAAGAAGTGTTTGCTTCAATTTGAGCAGCCTGAGCTGAGGACTGTGCCTGGTCAGAGCTTGTGCAAAAGCTCGGTGTGGACATACAAGGGGATCAGTTGACTGCAAGCCAGAATCTGATAATGACAGTCAGTATCTTGGGTCTTGTCCATAGTTTTAAATTTAAAAAAAAGGAAGTGCACAGTCTTAACTACTCCAAAGGATTCTATTTTACACAACTGGTTGTGCCAGTGTCATGGTATTTTGTATTACACTATCTTTCCCATTCATTCCTGCATACGAAACCATGAATGAATACTGGTGGAGGACACCTAAATGAAACTGTTTCCATGCCTTGTACCAATGGTCTCAAACAAGTACGCTTTCACACAGTCACGGTGACTGCCCGGTAACCAGGGAGGATCTTGTGTGATGATACTATGTATAAAGTATGTGCAAAGCCTTTGAGTGAAATGCAGACCAGACACTTTGGTTTCCCTACACCTTTGGTGGGCAAGGAGCTGGGTGTGCTGTTTGGGCAGGGAGTGGAAACCCAGCTCTGCCCTGTCGAAGAGGTCTGAGAAAGGAACGAGTAGAGATGAGGATGAGATGAAAATGTGTTACTTGGGGAGCAACCTAAACTATGATCACAAAATTTGACCCTGAAACATAACTTGGGAGACACAAACTATATTAACAACAATGCTTTGAGGAACAAGGAAAAGGAGGAATAGGGTAAATGACTGCTGATTCTTAAAAAACTCCAACAAACCAAAAAACCCCAACTTGTATTTTTTTGGTGATATTATTTTCCAGGTGCAAATATTTAAGAGCGTTGTTAGAGCAACTCTGTGAGGTGCCCTGTGCCAGAAGCGTTCTGTTCTCTCCCCAAGTGGGAATTAGTTATATTGTTCTGAGCGGTTGTAGAGGAATACTACAATGTTTGCCCTCAGAGAACTTGTTATCTATGATAATCAGGGTAAAGCAACTGCACTTCAAAGTGAAGATAAAACATAGATAAAGATATTTTTCTGCCTGTGACCCTGTTATCCCACTCCATATTTCATATTCTCTTTTTTGACCAGGTAGCTTCTAATTGCTTTTTCCTTCTTCTGACAAAGTAATTGGTGGGTTTAGTTGAGGTTTTCTGAGCTGAAAACTGATGTCTAGCACTTATTTCTTTTTTCTTTTTTTTTCCCACGAGAACGTCTTGCTTTGTGGTTGCTTGAGGAAGTTGACTTAAGCAATTTAAAATGTAGTCATGGCTTATTTAGAAAGGGGCACTGGCCGTTAACTCAAAAATATATGCCTAAATACGCCAACAGGTGCAAGAGCTGCTAATCACATGATGGTTACAGGAAACCTATTAACCATAGTGTTTGGGTTAAAGACAGGTCATGCTGATAATTAAATACAGAAAGTAATCTTTTTTGCTGTGTTTTTTCTTCCTCCCCTCCCTGTTCTATGTTTCTATGTTCTAGAGCTAATATGAAAGGTTGTGACACTGATTAAAATCAGTGACAGTCATAGCTGTAGTAGGAACAGAAATAGAGGTGTGAGGTTAAGCAGATGTCAGCATTTGCTGTGAACTTCTGTGCTCTTTCAGGTCACAGCTTTTCAAATACTTTCTATGTATTGCAAATATAAAGCTATCAAAAATATATTGTGAAAAATATGAAGCTACTATCTAAGTTACTGCTTAGATTACCTTTGGCTCTAGAGGTCTTATGTAAGGCACCATTTGGGTTTGGTTTCTAGGGCTAGGACTTTTCTTTCTCACTGTAAGGAGTGAGCACACACTCATACAAAAAAATCTTTGGATAGATTCCAGTTTTAATAAGGAGGGGTCCTCTTCTATACTGTCTGGTCTCTCAGGTCTGCAGTCTGGACATGTAAGTGTACATACAGCCTGTGCCAAAGCTCTGTGTCAACCGAGTAAAAGCTGTTATCTTTCTGCATCACAGATTTCTGCAGGCAGGGGAACTCTGGCGATTCATCCTTAGCTGTGTTCCAAAGCATTTCACACCCTTGATATCGTTGTGCTTGCTGGTTGAATGTTCAGTGTGCAGATTACTATTTTACTCTTAATTTTCCTCCCCCCATCATTACTTTTAGGTGATATAAATTGCCATAAAGTTGGTTGGCGCCATCCTGCCATTCTACCTAATTTGGAATCATTAAAACATGTTTGTGGAGCACATAGCTACATCTGGTACTTAGCGTAGCAACACTTCTGTTTGAAGTCTACTTCCTAAGGATGTTTAGGGAAAAATCCCAGGCAGCATTCTCCAGTGCCTATTCTTTCCTGGGCAGGAAGCACGTCTGCGTGCCTACAGCAAAGGCAGTGATCTCAGAGGATAGGTCCACCATGCCTGTGTAGCAGGAATAGTCGCCAGCAACAATCAAGGTGATATAGGGGATTCTGTCCTACAAATGGAAAAAAAAAATAAGTGAATCATCTGGTTAGAAGGCTTCTTACTGTGCTTGTTTTCCCTCATCCCCAGCAGAGCAAGGCAATGTGAAGAGTAAGATTTTTATTTTCCAAGATGCCTTCTGACATGGTGAGGTGAATTCATCCCTGTTTGGCTTGCTAATGCCTGAACTGGTCTTCAGCATACCCTTGATCTCGGGATCGAAATCTGCAGCTGCGGTTCAAACGCCTTGCTTTGTTAGCCGGCTTGTGCTACTGTCCACACCTTTGAAACAGTACAGCAGATAGAAACTGCTGGGCATTTCTCTTAGGATCATAACTGTCCTATTTCTTTCAGTATTATGGTGGAAAGTTAATGATGAGGTGAAATTAATTAGAAAATATGAAAGCTAGACTTAAATGACAAATTTGTAGATTTTCATGCTTCTAGTTGAGGCTTCTTACTTGCAAGGTAGTATGTGAACCCTACTTCTGTGATGTAACAAAACTCTTGAGATCTTTCATTATAGACCATATCACTTGGTGTAAAATCCCACGCACAGCAATGCTGCACTATGCAATTAATCTCTGTTCATCCACTAACAGCTCTTCCTCTTTAAACTGCCACATAAAGATCTTTATATTGCAGGTATTGGTAAGCAGTGATGACACAACAATTAAGGGATTGAGTTCAGCTTGTTCTGCTACAAACTTCTCAGCCTTCAACATGTTGCTTAGACTGTTTGGCTTTAGAGCATATCCTCCTTGTCTGGCAAGATATCTTAAAAGACAAGGATGATATGAGAAACTCCTGCCTTGTAGTCAAGCAGTCTCTGGTTCTTCCTGCCTGATTTGTCACCTGCTGACATCTCAGGAATTCATCTGTGTGTTGGATAACCCAACCCTTTATTTCACAAGGATAAAATTTTTATTACTGTTTTAGTAAGCTCTTACTCTCTTAATTATTTCTTCCTTATGTTGCTTAAACATTCTCATTTGTATGAACTTGATTTGCTTACCTGATTATTTTTAAGATTTCAGTGTATTAAACAACTTTTCCAATGTGATAATTGTGTTATTTACCTAAGGTGAAAAATGTGTCTAAGGTAGAGTGTCACAGAATATTCCGAGTTGGGAGGGACCCACAAGGATCATCAAGTCCAAGTCTTAAATGAATGGCCTGTACAGGGATCAAACTCACAGCCTTGGTGTTATTAGGACCATGCTCTGACCAACCATATCTTCTGAATGTTCCTTGGAGATTTGAGCAGCATGTTTGCTTCTCTGGATTCTCCATCCTTTTGTGTCTGCTTGAAGCTGCAAAGCACCACCCAGATCTGCCCACTCCTGGTTCTGTATATTTTCACTATGTAGTTGTAAGAGAAACTGTAGAGAAGTGGACAGAAGGCTGACTTATCACTATTGCAGCTTATTCTGCTGTGGTCTCATGTCACAAGTCCATTTCCATCCATGATTGGAGAAAGTATTCTGAAAGGCTCTGCATTTTAGAAAATGCAAAATTAAGCAGTATTTTGAGCTAAATATTACATCAATGATGGTTGGGGGGTGGGGGGGTGGGGGTGTTAACAGAAAGCCAGGGTGGAAACAGAGTTATTGGAATATTAGATCATGAGCTGGAAATGGGGCTGATCCAGGCAACTGACACATGAATTTAAAAAATTTGCATTGCAAAAGGTGCACAGTTTTCTGCTGCTCAGCACAGTGTTGAATAAAGCCACAACAAATGCAGCAACATCAAATCTGTTCCCCAGAAAGGAGGAAGCCACCTTCTTTTAGTTAGTGGCAAAGCTTGAAGGGAGCAAAAACCCTTCATTTTGTTTGCATTTCAACATTGCTTTTTGCTCCTATATCAGCTTCAGAACAGCATCCTCCTGTTGCTCACCTTGCATCACCTCATCTGTTCTGTGCCTAAGGGAGGAAACCTTACATCCCAGAGATACAAAGTTCTTGTTGATAGCTTGAGGGAGGCTTTGAGGTTGGCTGTACCAAAAAGCATTAATCTGTGGCAATCACAATGCACCTTTCAAGGCAGCTTTACCACAAGACTTTTTGATATAAGATATGGAAATTACAGAACGTGTATATTAGTTGCAGTGGGCTGAACTAGGCCTTTAGTGTCTAAATCCATCTGTGAGGATTCACAGGAAGCCTGTGCAGAGCTGTTATTGTTGAGTCAGTATCTGTGCTGTGTTTTCCTGGAAGCACTTGTACAGCCTGTCGATGCTTTTAAGTGTCTATTCCTGTCTCTCCAGTACAGACCTCCATCAAATGCACATTCGTATGAACTTGCTATGAACTTCTGGAATTTGCTTGCAGGTTGCCAGCAAGCATAATAGAAATCCAGGATTCAGCTTAGATGAAGAAAGATTGCACTTTTCATGTGGAATTGGAGCACACCCCACTGACATAGCAGGTTTCCTTTTCACCTGCTGTGTTCTCTTTATCACTCTCTCCTCCTCTGGTATCACTCAATCTGTCGTTCCTGCTCTTCTCGCCAAGAAACTGAGCACTGAACAGTATTTCCTGAATATACAGCTTTTGTATTTCTCCTTTCCTTCCCAGCTTGGATCTTTCCACCAGTGGTATTAGTCTTTTTCTTGAGAAAAGGAAGCCCTTGGAGGGTTGGGGAAGGGACAGATGCAGCTGTGGTTCAGTCTGCTGCAAGGCAAACAAAGTGTGTTTGGAGATTTTTACAGCTCTCTGCTTGCCATGACTGCAGCACTGGGGAGGTAGAGCAGAGGTTAAAAACCAGAACCCCTGTTGTTCTCTTGCCTGTCTGAACACAGTGCAGGAAGTCTGAATTGCCTGGAGCTGAAGTTTCTGTTGTTCCTTGCTAACAGAGGCACTGTGCTAATACAGAAGAGTCAATATGAACAGTGAAGGGCAGATAATGTATTTGGCCTCCTGGAAAAGAGAAGATATTTTGTTACATGGTGCACAATACAGCTTGGTTAAGCAATATATGTGAGCCAAGAGGCACGGGACAGGTGATCTTTCAGGTGTGTGAGATGTGCCAATGTGCCTGAATGTAGCCATCTGCATAGGCATGCATCAAGTTCACCTGGTTCACTGAAGGTGAATCAGGATTGAGACATGAATACTAGAAGCAAGAGATACATCATAAGATACTAAACCAAAGCACAAAAAGTATTTGAACATTACTATGGTCCTGTTGACACAAGAAAATGCCTTTGTGCTCTACTGAATCCATGCTATTCCATAATTAGAAGCAGAATTGAAAGCCATAGATTTACAAGATCAGTATCTGATATTCTTGGTCCTGTTGAGCTGCTATTTTGTTGGCATTGCCCAGTAAAATATTTATCTTCTGGGGGAAAAAAAGCTTTCTTGTCTAAAATACTGAACTTCCATGAGATGGGCTCTGTGTTTAGAAATAACTAGAAAAACACTAGATAGGTAAAGAGACAGAACACTGAAATACCTGACTTAGAGGTTATGCAAGTTGACTGTAAATTGGAATTTGGGTGTGCTTCTTACATCCACACTTATTTTTTGGATCAAAGCAGGTCACATAGGTATTCAGCTATGTCCTGTAGATATGCACAATAAAAACGGCTTGAGAAGTATTTTTCTTGTTCCACACTGACAGCTGCATTTGGGAGATTTTAACAATGTGCTCTTCAAGTTCATGGCCTTTAAAGGCTTGCTGTGAATATTGAAGGTAGAAGTACAGTTGTATACTTTATAATGAGAAATATTGCATAAAATGTTTTTGTCTTTAAATACTTTATCTTATTCAATAACAACCAGTGGTTATTTTTACTTTACTCTCTGAAAAGCTAAAGCAAAGACAGCCTATGTAATTTCCTCTCTGAGCTACCTTGGAGCTACATGTTGGTGTAAGGGATAGTGTAAGGGATGCTGGTGTAAGTTTCATTCTCACAAGCAGAAGTCTGTATTACTACGTTTTATATTTTAGCTTATATTTTAGCTGTGAATTAAATAAAATAAAAAATCACTTGAATGCTACTTTGGCCAGAACTGAATAATTCTGTTCAATTTTTCCATTTATGACAAAGCAGGTAGGGTTACTAATGAAGTCTCCACAATGGTTTGGCAACACCTACACTTACAAAAGACATTGCATATGAATACATTCTGGGATCAGTAAACAAAAGAAGAATAACTAGACTAATTTAAGTGGTTTATAGTGTTGAAATACCTTGTAAGGTATAAGAATCCCCAATGGACATAGGAGTGAAGGAGTTTGCTCTGGGGCATTCTCACTTCCCATTCCTAGCAAAACATGGTTAAAGTCTCTGAATTCAAGCTTGAAAAATCTTGAACATAACCAAAAATACAGGAGATGAATGCTTGAACTTTGTAAAAAAACCCTAAATTCAAGAGAGGAATTTAATGGTCATACTTAAAAAGAAAGAATACTGTTTTAAAATTTGTCTAGTAGGTCTCAATTCTGCATTTTTCACAGGATATGTAAGAGAGAGTTGATTGGGGGGAGTGGGAAAGAGGTAAAAGAATAGCCCTGGCAATACTTTTACATCCTTTTGTACCACAGTAACAAGTTATGTAGATGACTTAAGGAATAAAAACAAAGATGGTTTATGGAGACAAGGTACCTGTGAATTTAAGACAGGCAACATTTGGCCATGAATTGTGAGTGATGTTTGAGTCTGGTGATAGGATCACTTTTGACAAAGAAGAGCTCATGTTCAGAAAAGATGGGAAGAATTTGGACAGAAACCTGCCTACTGGAGAGAAAGTCATGTGAAGGAAGGGAATAATTTCTGTCTTCCTTATTTGCCAATAAATGTTAAATAATGTAACACGTGTTTATTGCTTGTCTGGCAGCTTCTTAGCAGTCTTAGAAGTTCATTTACTCCTTTCCCTTCTCAACTTCTTTCTCTGCCATAAATTTGCTTTCAGCGGAGGAAATGATCTAAACTGGATCAAATGTTACACTGGGAATAGTTCACACTCTCATGTTCCAGGCAGGAGAAACCCTGATTCTGATTTCAGGAGGAATACTGGTACTAGTATGCACTCAAAGCCCATGGGACTATCTAAGTCAAACGCACATGGAGAGTGAAAAAATTGAGACACCAGGGAGGTGTTGCTCTGGTATGCAAAGGATGAGAATGTGAAACCAAATAGGAAAAATTAACAATAAACTAGCTAGTCCATGGATCTTTCATCTTTTTTTTTCATTATGGCTGTGTGTTTTTTCAGGCCTTTGTACATAGGGCCTGCCTTTAAGTGGTGCTTTCTCAGGATATTTCAGAAGTGGCTCTGAGTAGCCCTGTGCCCAATCTGCCTCTTGTCATTGCCAGTAGAATCAACTAGGAGAAATATTGGTATTCGAAGAATAATATTTGGTCTTTTGGGTTTTTTAAATACTATGCCCAAAATGCATATTCAATCATATCTTGAGATGACAGCTTTTGGCACCTAGATCTAGAAGGGAGGAATTTTTCTAGTCAATCTAGTTAATCTCTGATAATTGCTGTCCATTACATGCATTAAAAACATACCAGAAATTGTGATTCTTGCCAACATCACAGGAAGTTTAGCATTATAGGTGATAATTATGCTCCTGGCAACAGGTTAAGCCAGATGTTCAGAAGCAGCTGCTGTTGACCTGTTGGCAAAGTTAGTTGCTTCATGGCATGGTGCAGTGATTCTTGGCATTCTTCTAGGGAACAAGGGCAAAAAATTGAAGGGAAATTAGACTGAATGTAAGTTGAAACAATATGCCATGGTGATAGAAAGGTCCATCAGTAGAGGGTAATGGAGAATCTTGAAAATGATGCTAATGGCTCTGCAGAGGGTAGAAAAATACCTCCTGGGCATCATTAGTCAGTGATTTCTGCTCGTCAAAATCACTATTAGGAGTGCCATCTGGATCTGTTTCAAATAGTCTAGCTCTGGATTGTGGAAATATGACCTAGAGGCTTTTCTTTCATCACAGGTACTTGAAACTCAGGGACTTGATATTTCTTTGGTAGTAAGTTTTTTTGAGGAAAGGAAATAAAAAGTTACAGTGGAAGGTCACAAGGACTTTACCACTGGCACAGTGGAGTGAAAAGGTATAATAATCTTGGGTCTACCATTTCTTGAACCCTCTATAATTCCTGATTCTCCTTCATAAACAGCCCAGAGAAGGCATCTTGGCGACTGTGGGAGCAGTTGCAATGATGATCACTTGTTATCACAATGAGGATTTTATTAATTTCCTGTAGATAAGTAAGCCATGCAGGGAAATGTTTTGAAGGGGCTTTAGTCCTCTGTTCTCTCCAATGCATTCAGAAGTGAGTTTAAAAAACTTGTCTTTATGGATAGCAAAATGTAATGAGGTTTTTTTTTTTCTTTGCATTTCATACCATGACTGAAAATGTTCTGAATGGGATGATTTTGCATCTGTAAGTTTGCTCAAAAGGCCATATTGTCTTAATCATGCATTTACATAGATAATTCAGTCTCTAGAGCAGAGTGCATTTGTGTTTTGTCGTCCCTGAGAAGGGTAAATAATTCACTCTGTCAGTGAAATACATCTTTTCTGTGGGGTCTAGGAAAACCAAGTAGCGCAGACAAAAAAGAAAACAAAAGATGTTAAAGTGTTTTTACATACATAAAACTGAAAGTGGACAAGCTTTACGTATTGTGCAGCGTATCTGTAACTAAATTCAATATAATTTAGTTTTATGCATGTCTGAGATTTGCTTAACTAAATTGTCAACATCTATATATGCAAAACACTTGATGCCTTCAGAAGCCAAATATTGACTACAGCTGCATGTCATTGTGACCAAGACCGATTTCTCACCATGGGAGTTTTAAGTTCCAGTCCCCAGAACCTCAGGTGTTAAGATCTTGTTTGCACAAAGTCAGACATTTTCACTCAAAGTACCTTCGAATGAGATCCCAAGTATCAGCCTTTGGTATTTATGCGCATGTTTGCACACGAATGGGCTTACATAAACCGGCATTTGTGTGCCTCATTGCTTCACTTTTCTTAGGTAAATGATTATGAAAAAACATGCGTGCTTCTGGGAAGAACCCGTTAAGAACATTTTATCAGGGCTAAGCTATTTCAGGGATCCTTGGGGGATGATCGAGTTCGTTTGCCTGTGGTTTGCTGTCCTTCAAACGACAATTGCTAAAGGGCAATCTGTGTAGAAAAAAAAAGTCATTTTTCCCAGTGCTTACTGGAGAGGCATAGAGTTTGTGTTTTCGACTCAGTGTTGCAGTTGTTTTAATGAAGAAACATATGGCACTGGGCTAGATGTTCTTTTCTGCTTACTCATCCCAGAGGGCTTAGTCTGTTACGATTTTTTTTTATTGGAAGTATAAACATTGTCTAACCATTGGGGAGATTTTGTCTGTGATCAGATCTGCTGATGTTGATATTTCCTGGAGGAATGAATAAGAACACTTTAAGAGAAAAACGCTTTTATATTGGTGAAAGATTGTAGAGTAAAATTTGCAAAGGTTATTTCTGTGTGTTTTCCTGGAATAAGTGTGAAGGGTGGATGGAGGAGAACATATTATGAAAAACTCCAAGAATAGATGAGATAATATTGTGATGTTCTGTTATTGTTGTTAAACTGTGTTGGTCTCTTTCATAATGTATTTGTGTTCTGTTCCCCAAAAAGTAACTAATTTTGGGCTGTGTAAACTTTTTCAGGTCCAAAATATTGCCTGAAATATAGGGGGGGGAGGGGGGAAGGGGGGAACCTGTCTTTCCTCCCACGCACACAGTTGTAATCATTAAAGTGAATTACTCTATATATTTCCCACTCCATACCTATTCTGCCTTTAAACATGTTCTTTTAGATCTAAAGCAATTGAGGGGAGAGATGGTAATCTGGGAGTTTTGGTGTTTATTTTTCTTTTGCTTCCAAGTGCGTGCCCATCATGATGTTCTCTAGCATTTCTTAACAATTTCTCTGCAGAAAATATTAAAAAAAATATGAAATAATATTTAAAATTTATTGGCCCAGCTGTAACAGAAAACCCTATAGTAGTACAGCATCTCTTGCTTCTTGCTTTCCTAAGGTGGATAAAAATTCAGGACAGTTTGAAGGTTGATGCCTTACATTTAAATCAGTGAAACAGGCTCTCAGTCTTTCATGTGTTTTGGTTAAATTTTGAAAGTCTCCATGCTGAGGTCAGACTGCACAATTTGAGGGCATGGAAGGGAAGAGCAAATGAGATGGAAAGGGTTAAGCCTGAAAAATAGCTATAACAATGTGACCTTTCCTGCTGGTGAGCTGTAGACTATCATTTGTTCTGCAAATGGTTTTGCTTGTCCAAGCAACGTATGGCTGTTAGTTTTGAAATAGAACTGAGGCACTGTTACTTGTTACTTAGTTTTGTTTCTCTTTGCTCACTCTATGCAGCTGAACTTCGTTCAGAAAGACATTGTGGCTCCTCCAGGGTATTTGAAAACTGCAATTATAGCAGCTGGGCCAGGACATGGTGAAGGAATATCTACAAGACTGGAATTCTAGATGAAATTCACTATTTTAACTTCACAGGGGCAGGTCTGTTATTGTGCCTGGGGCAGTGGATGGGGTGTCTGTTGGCTGCCTTGGGCCTCATTGTGTCCCGGGTGGTCAGTGCATCGGGCTGTAGTTTGTGTGGTTTAAATTAATATGTATTAACTCACAGACAGCCCTGCCACTGTTTATGATTAGGATTTGGGAGCTTAGCTGTTGGTAATTGCTTAGCTACAGGGACACAAGTGCTGGAGAGAGAAAGGCTGTCCATCACACAGGGAGAGTGCTCTGGCCTTGGGAATGCAGGGGAAGAGGATGGAGCTGTGATGCTTTCTCTCTAGTTAGGAAGTGCTCCAGTCAGCAGACTTACGGATTATTTTGTGTGAAATGCTGGTTTTGTTGATGCAAGGGAAGATGGGCTGAGCATGAAGAGGTAACCAAAAATTGCTTGGGGATTCATATGTAATGCTGATGTAATACATTGCCGAGCCAAAAAGAAGTGTGCACCAGTACTGTGAAAGCATTACTAGTGAGTGGTAAATGCTTAGGGGTGGAGGCTGATTTAAATACCTCCTCTACATTGTCGTCCCATGACTAAAATTCCTCTTTCTTGCTTAGTATAATTTATATCTATGGAAATTTTTGTAGAGCCGCAAATGCCTTCAAGCTACCATTCTTGGAGGTACTTAAAAAACCAGCATGGAGAGAAAAATCCCTGCACCAGAGATCTTCAAATCTGAAGGGACCAGTGAGGCAAGGAAGACTGTCACCAGCCCATCATCCTTCCACACCCTGGGTGCCTCTCACTGTGGCTGCAGAGCCTCCTTCCTTCCCACAGCCAGCAGCCAGGAACCTGCTGTTCCCCATGCAGCATACCCTCTCAATTTCTGAATGTAGCCTCAAGACTAACCTTCAGGACCTTCCTTAGCACCCTCAGAAGGTCTGCAGACCTGGTGCTAAAATATAGCAAAAGCTGCTGTTGGGGGTTGTTTGGCCTGGTCACCATTTCTCAGTCCTGCTGCTAAAACTGATGCTCCTGCCACTTGCCCTGGTGACTTTTGGTGCACCCAGGAGGCTCTTGTGGCCATGGAGGGAGAAAGTGAGACCCTGTGGCTTTCTAAGAAGAGGTGAAATGTTGTGATGGGGGTGCTGTTGTTCACTTCTCCACTCTCTCCATGCTGCTTTTTGGCCTTCTCTGTTGCGCCTGCCAGCCCTCCTGTGCCATCGCGTGCCAGTACCCCCTGGCCGGAGCAGTGCCCAGCTGGGCCATGCAGCTGGAGTGGGGGGGGGCAGGAGGTGGGGGCAGCCCCCGTGCCAGCTGCGCCCTCACACAGGAAGGTCTCCACAGGCTGTTTCCACATCTGCTGGGGAGACGACGTGTCTGCCGCTTCACCAGTGGCGTGTGGCTTGCTGCCCTTACAGCTGCGCCAAAGCCATGGGGCTCTGTCCTGCGCTCCCCCCGTGCCCCCGCAGGAGGATGAGCGTGCCTGGGGATGCTCACGAGGTGGTGACTAACTCCTGCTCTGCTCAGTGTGGGAGCTGCATCCGGCAGCACAGAAGGGACATTCTTCAGGTTGGCAAAACACAGATTTTGCCAAAAAACAGAGAAGTCAGAAGGTGTAGTAGGATGGTAGAGGCTGTGCTCCCTTGCTTTGAGGAGGGCCATCATCCTTTTCCACTGCTCTTCCTGTGTCTCTGGTGACTCTAAACAATATTCCATCTTTCAGCTTTAAAGTTGCTTGAGTGTGTGTTACCTTGTCTCCTGCTCTTCAGCCACATTCTCAGGGAGCTTCCCTTGCAGTGCTCCCAGCAACATGGCTGGTATCTTTTGGCAGAAATAGTTTGTCTTAGGGGAGTATTTCTTACATGCGATACCATATTGAATTAACATCTGACATAAGCACTGCTGAAAGAAAATGGATCCCACCTATTGTGCAGCAGGTATAATGGGGTTTCTTAAACAGCATGGTTCAGGAATATCCCAGCTCCTTAATTAACGCTCTTTTTCTATGCCAAACCCAAGCTGCTCAGGCCCTTTTGTTCTTTTCCCATGTCTGGGAGGCAATACAGTGTTTAAAGACTTCAGTAAAGCTACATGTTGATTTTTAATAACACCTATGTCTTGAGGCTGGTTGTGGGGGATCGCTGTCTGTCATTAGTCAGGCATCTTGTTTAAGCTTCCTAACCAGTTTGTTGACAAAAAATACCACTCTTTTGGAAGAAATTTGACACCTTTTTGTTTTATTTCTTTAACAGATTAGTTTGCTTTTCTTCGGCTCCTCTGCAAAGGGAGTCTGCCACCCTAGAACTGAGCTCCTGTTTGAAATAACTAGCGTATACCTATGAAGCACTCATGAAAGGATTCAGGCTTTTTTTTTGCTCTTTAATTATTCCTTATTAAACATCAGAGGATCATTTGAGATAGTTAAAAGCCAAAATGCTTTTTCTGCACAGAATTCTTCAGATCAATCAGCTTTCAGTTATTTGCGTGCCAAAGTACTGCTGATGAGGGCTTAGGTTTCTCTTCTATGAAGGTGGAAAACAAAAACACTTTCAAATATCTGGTTGTTCTGGGTGGTTGTAGGCTCTGGCTAATAGCCATAGACACATGCTGTGCTGGTAGCAGCCATCAGACTGGTACTGTAACCCATCATGGACTCTGCCCCAGTCCTTCCATGTTTGTTTCCACAGCCAGGCTCCACCTGATACGGAGGATGCTGCTACATGATGGGCGGTTTTGTTGCAGGAGTTGGAAAGAGCAGGAGGTGAAAAGCCTTTTTCAGTCTTCTTACCAGTGGTGTTCCTCCTTTCCCCAAGGAAAGTGCTGAAGGTTAACCAGGCAGAGACCATATGGAGGTACTGTTGGGCCCTGCTGTACAATCATAAATCTGTCATCTGGCACCTTCATCCCTTCTCTATGGACTAGCTGGGGACAGGAGAGTTAGTGATTGGTACCACTAATTCCCTAAAGCCCCACTGATGTTCCTGGTGATGTGTGAAGAACTTAAATCTTCTGTCATAGCCTGAGATGTATTGTAGCAGTAGTGTGTATTTATGTTTGACTTTCAGCTTTAGGAGGAAATGGATTGCCTCCAGTCTGTAGATACTGTGCTTTGAACAGGACCATCCTCAGATGCAAACCATGGCACTGTGCTGCTTGTGCTGTCATCATGCTACAGGCTAAAAAGAGAAACTTGCATCCTCTTTGTTTCCATGCTGCTTTACAGGTATATCCAGCATCTTTCAGAGAACTCTGAGCCACAGCTGAACTTTATATATTCATTCTGAGCAGGTCTAGTGACACTCATAGTAACCTTGGTGGAATGCTCTGTGATCTCCTAACTCTACAATGTCACTTGTTCAGCAGGTGTTCTGGGCAGCTCCTTAGGCACTTAGAGGATCAGAAACAAGCCTTGCTTTTATTTCATGGTAAAGACAAAAAAACCCCGCAACCTCAGAATGAGCAAATTCAAGGCAAGATTGTTTAGAGATTGCGATTTCAAATTTATCAGAGTTGTTGAAGGGTAGACGATGTTGCCTTTTGTGGCACTGTCCCATAATTGAGTATATTTCCTTGTAAGTCTCTTGGTGCATCTCTCTGTATTCCTATTGATGCATGACAAAGAGCTCCGAGGAGCACTGGTGGGTTTGTATTGCAGTCTGGGATGGCTCTGTTAATGAATGGAAATTTCCATTCCTTGCCTGTAGCTTCTGTCTCATGCCGCAGATTATCTGTAAATGTGTGGTTGATAGTTTAGACAGGCCAAGGAACCAGGAAGCTCCCAGTCCTCAGGCAGGTCCTAGATACGTTGTACACAGGCATGTGGGAAATAGACTCCATGCGGAATTGTGCTCAGCCCAGTGCAAGTTCCCTGCTGCCTGCAGACAGGCATTTGCTCACTGGACCATCTTAAGCCACCACTGTGGAACATATAGAGCGTATTTGTGACCCTACCAAAGCAGTTAATAAGATTTTGCTTTCATTTAAGCATGTTCACAAAGGGGAAGGCAATGTGACTCCCTCACAGGAATGTACAGCCTGAGCTCCTGTAAATTACAGTGGACGTTGTACTAAGATGGCTTTCTGCCTTTAGGGTTTAGAAGAAAAAATCTGTAATGGCTTTTTGTTGGTTTTTGTTTTTGTTTTTTTGTTTTTTTGTTTTTTTTTTGTTTTTTTGCTATTCCTTGCAAACAGGAAATGAATAAGCAAAGAAAGACCATTATAACTGTGGTTTCAGAGACTGTTCAGCTTGAAACAAAGGGATTTCTTCACATTCAGCCTCATTAGTCTGATTAGTGGGCTTGTAAAATGAAGCATGAAAATGAAACATGACATAGACATGAATTGATTGTATTAAAATCTACACAAACTGCTGCGTGGAAATGAAAGGATGACAGACATCTTCTCTGAGCTGTTTGAAAAGTTAAGTTTTCAAAGCAGCTCATTTTTTTAGAGCATGTAAATTACATTTCTGTAGCTCTTAGGAGAGCTTAAGATACTAAGAAGCTGAGAAATCCAGATGAGCCTGTCAGGTGATTTTCTGTTTGGTTGGTTGGTTTGTTGGGTTGGTTTTTTTAATAGAGCATAGAAAAACATGAAGATGTAATAGGTTATCAGTAGAAAGATATGTCAGGCAGGAACATGTTATAACTGCGTAGAAATGGATGATGGGCTACTAGTTGTTTCAATTCAAAAATCAGAATGAATAATTGGCATTATTTTCAGACAGGCCTCTTTGTATCCTTCTGATTTCTGCCTTCAAATACACTCTGTCCCATTTCCTTGGTTATTGCAAAAATACCTGTTTGGTTGGATCTTGATGGGAGATCCTGAAGGGGGGGTGAGTTTACTCTTTCCGCATTAGTTCAGGTACTGGCACTGTGTGGTGCAGGTGCAGCAACCTCCTGTTTCTAGTGTAGCTGTACAGCTACAATATATTATCTTTAAAATTCGGGTTTGAATGCCTAGTTTTCTTAACAGAGCTTAGCCCCACAAGCCTGGATCTCTTTGTATGAACTGATTTATTTCTGTGTGCATCTTGTACTGTCAAAACTGGGTCTTTCCAACAGCAGTGTGTGTGCTGCATGTGACTGTGTGACTGTCCATGTCCTTTTTCTTCTGTAGGTCACTTAAAAAGACCAAGTAATTTGAATGTATGTCTTGGTGTATTTCGAAGACATATTTCGAAATACTGCTTTCAAAGATTACTCACAGTAGTACAGTTAGGATCACAGAACTCCTTTTGTAATAGTGGGGTCTGCATTTCCAGTAAGAGCATCTGGAAAAGGATTTCTAAATGCTGTTGGACGTTGTGTAAAAGTGAGCTGGAAATGTTCACTCAGGAGAAGAATTTGGCATGTTGGTAGTGAAGAAAGGAAGGGTATGGCTGAGGGGTTCCTGCCAAGTTGGAGGGGGAAGTATGTGATCACTGTGAAATATTGTGAGTGAGGGGCTGAGCATGAGTGTGCTTCGGGGACCTTGTAGTGCTGGTTTCAGCCCTAGCAAGTTGCTGCCATTATGGTTTGGCTCACTGGGAAGAACAGGGTAGGACATTGATGTTGGGGGTGTGCTAAGCTGCTGCCCTTTGGGCAGTGAAGCTTGGGGGTTTAGTGTGAGAGTAGAATGTATGGGATTTGGAAAGCTTCCTGGGGCAATTTCCTGTTAGGCAGCTTTTTCCATGCATGATGCTGCTCTGTAACGCACAGCCACAAAATACTTCCATGAACCATGGAAGTCATTCATCGCCAGGCTTATTTACTCCCTTGCTCCATAGATAAGTGAATTGTGCATTACCTGCATTACACCTGAGTAGACGGGTGTTTTAGAGGCGACCTGTGATGGGGACAGCGCTTGAAATGCGCAGCTTCTTCAGCCACTGTGCTTCTGGCCCATGACTCAAGGAGCAGCCGAGTCTGCTGGGCACAGCCACTGCCTGTCACGCAGTGTGCTGGGTGCTCCCATGCCAGGATCAGGAGTGCCTGTGGATAGCATGAGCTCCTGCCATAGGCTGCAGAAGACCCATTTCTCAGGGTCTTGTGGATGGTCACCCCTTAGCAACCACTTTGTACCATGGGTTTTGTGGCACATGGGATTTATTTTCTAGGCATGAGTCAGGACATGATTTTGCCTGTAACAGTCAAAATACTCTTTGAGATGTTTGCATGGAAAGGGGGGGACTGTGTGGGGAAAAGGGAAGGGGGGAGGAAGAACGATGACTTCTTTGAGCAGGTTTTGGGACAAGTGTTTTGAGTGTGGCCATCACGGCAGTCTGCCATCCAGAGGCACCTGTTGTGGCTCTTGAGCACTGGGCATGGGCACTTTTCACTCTGTTTATTATTTTCAGCATAAGTTTGTGGAATTTGTGTAATTTAGCTAAGTGTGTGTGTTTCTAATACAAACCTCAGTGCAAACAAACCCTGCCCAGCAAGGGCAAGAAGAATGAGAGTACTGTTGACTTGAATGTTCCCTGTCTTTCCAATGAGTTCCAGATATTTAATGCATTCCTGGTTCCTCTGCTGGTTACCTGGACAAGTATTTTAGTGACTTTAAGATGATTTCTTCTTTGTTTTGAATGAGGAGAGGGAGGATGTGTAAGCAGGGGGTTGAAGAAATCCTTCTAAAAATGAAAGTACAGGTTAAAGTGTTTATTCAGTATATTAAGATACAATTGATGGTTAAAAAAGCCAGGTTTATGTTTACTTTTCAGAGTGCTTGAGTGGCTGTTTGCTGTGGACCTGGGGAAGGCAAAAAGGGGTGCCATGTAAAAGCAGACCCACCACGTAATTGTTCAAGGTGTTGCCTGTCATTAAACAATCTTTTCTGCAGAAGAGAGGTTTTGAGACGGGAGAGGGAAGTTGACCAAGAATTATTCAGTAGTGGTGTCACCTTTATCTTTGACATTTCTGTGGTGATCAGAATGGCCCTGAAAGAGATCATACTGTGCACTCCAAAAATTTACTAAAGATTAAATTTTAAGTTGTGAACAACAACCTGTATTAGAAGGTGTAAATCTGTTAAAAAATAGCAGCCCTGTAGTTGGGCAAGGCATAGGAAAACTGATCATAATGTTGGCAGCTGAAGTTAAAACAAAGAACAGCAAACTGTTTTCCCAGTAAACTTCCAGTGGTTTGATTTCTGTGAAGTCCAGTGTGTTCTGGGGGCTGCCATTAAGGACAGCACTATCTGTGTTAGCAGTAAAGCAATAGACACAATTAGTATTGCCTGCACTTCCAGGAAAAAAGCCAATGGATGTCATGCGATGGATCTAAAAATGGATGGTGACGACACCCGTTTTATGCTTCATTTGATCCAGTGTAATACTGTTGTGGTGCTGCTGTGTGGAGGAGGGGCTGAACTAAAATAATATGTATTTGTATTGATCATAAGGCTCATTACATGAGGCAACTTTTGTGGTTTGCCACTTAGAAGTTCACGCAACTTCTGCTACAAAATAATGCGATGGAGCTTTGTGCTTCAGTCTGGGGTTTTGACAGTTGTGGGGTTTTTGTATTTGTGCTTTCCCCTTCTATCTCAAATTTGGTGTCTACCAACATCTTGAGAAAAAGAGAGCAATACTTTCAAGTTGC
>VZTX01004044.1:1209831-1259211 GCA_013400915.1 Pardalotus punctatus | reverse complement strand
CCCCCCACTGGAGAATCTAAAATAAAATTCAGTTGCATAAACACATAAACAGTTGTAACTGGGAAAATGCATTCCTGACAATGTCTTTAAAAAGAGCTTTGTTCTGGAAAATGCTGCTGAATTAGCCTTGTATTCACTTTCCTGTCACTCTTTCCAGTGGATATATGAGTGGGTTTTAATTTGTCTATGTGAGTGTTAACCTTTGATTTTTTTGACTTAAGGGTTATAACTAGAAAGAGAGATCCCCAAGGATCACTCTCCTCTGGGGCACCCCAGAGTTCTCCAAATTCTGGGCAGCCAAACTCTGGAGTGAGTGTGTGAGGATTGCCCAGGGCTGAAAATACTGATGGATAAGTTGAACTTGGAAATCACACTGTAAGTGAGCTTGTTGGTGTCTGTCAAGTGCATAGCAGCATCTGGCAGCAGTCTAGCAAGTGTATGTGCCTCTGTGTCTCAGGCTTAATTCTTGTCCTGAACAAGCAAATAAATATTTGTATGGGAAGAGGGTTTGGGGAACCACAAATATGGATTCTCTTCCCACTAGTGTTAGTTCTGTGGTGTTGATAGGACTAAAAGAGTAAACCCATCCTGCTCCTCTTACGGCTGGGAATTGTTCTGGCTTTGCAGACCAGAGTTCAGCCATCTGGGGAAATTGCTCAACTCTGCTCTCATTTCCAGAACTGCAGGATAAATTACGTGCATATCTGAAGTTTGTTAGGATTTTTCTTGAATCACTGTGTCAAGGAGCTGATGAAAGAGACGCTACATTTTCTCTGAGCCAACAGAACCTTTTTCATCCATACCCTACCACCACTTGCTTGAATAGCAAATGGAAACAGGCATCTGATAGATGAGGAAAATGCCTGAAATGACTTGGAGGTGGTATTGCAGCTCTTGGGAAGATGTATTAACTTCTTGTGAGTTCGAGCATTAAATCTGCCTTTGTGTCAGGGAAAGGATTGTGGCCTGTTATGCTCAATGGTTAGAGTGGGAATGGGGTTTGGACATTTTTAACATGAGCTCAACTCAAGAACCAGAGAAGCTGAGGTTTGGGTGAAAAGGGCTGGGAGTCTGGCTGATAGTTGTATCAAACAGGCAGCCTAGGAAAGGACATGATGAGAAAGTACCTCCACTGCAAGTTCCCAAATCCTTGTGGAAAACTGCTACCTGCAATGTGTAGAGATGGGACAGATCGGAGCAGGCTTGTCAGGAAGGGAAGGTGAGCTGGGGAAGGAGAAGGCAGCATGAGGCAGAAATCAGAATGACCAAACCACAGACCTATGTGAGGACTGGGGGCTAGTGGAAGGAGTGGCATTGGTGTTAGAGGAAAGGACAGGAACCAAGACTAAGCAAGTGTCTGCAGTTGCTTGCTGCAGCCAAGAAACATGTTCAGCTGTTGAGAGACTAGAGGGCATTCGATGTTTGATGGATGAACAAGCCATCAAGATGCTGGTGCTGTGTTGCTGTGGTATATCTAGGACTTTTGGTCCTGGAACTACACACTGGAGGGTGACACCAATATGCCTGGAGGTGGCAATGCTTGAGGTAGTTTTCTTCTGGTTTGCCTTTGCCAGTGTTGTGGGGAGACAGAGCTTCAGTCCCGAGAGCCAGTGCCAGTCCTTCAAAGATTGGCAGCCAGACCCCAAATATTAAAAGTATGCTTGATGGGGAAAAATCGCTCTGGTTTCTGGTGCTGGTGCCTTTGAGGATCAAGCTTGCCAGATTTGTCTCTAATTCCAAGACCTAAACACAGACTTTTCAAGTGAGGAGTTTGGGGGATGGTTTATTTGGTTTTTTTTTTTTGAGGGATTTTTTGGTTTGGTTTTTTCCTTTTTTTTTTTTTTATTTTAACAGATGATANATTTTATTTTATTTTATTTTATTTTATTTTATTTTATTTTATTTTATTTTATTTTATTTTATTTTATTTTTTTGTTTGGGGTTTTTTTTTGTTTGTTTTTGTTTAGTAAAGCTAAAAGGAGTTGTTTTTTTTTTTGCTGTGCAACCCAAATGCAGTTAAGATGCAGAAATTTCCACATCTGATAATGCATAAGGTGTGACACAGCTGCTGCTGCCTCCAGCTTCCTGCTACTGTCTCGTGTCAAGGGCTGGTGCTGGTTGGCTTGCAGGTAGTCCTTGCAAGCCAAGCTCATGCGTGTGCTGCTGTTCCCAAATGTGACATCCTAACCACATTACTAACTGGGAGGAGTGACTGAAGCAAATTAAGTAACTCCTTGATTACAGGAATTTAGGACTTCTTCAAGGAAAATATTCATGTGAGACCTGTGGCATGTCACAAGCTGCCAAAACTTCAGTCTGGCTTTTGGACAAACAACAAGAAAAAGGAGTAGCTAAGGTTTATCTCACTTTTAAAATTTTTTTTATTTTAATGCATTTTTAATGCAAACATCAAAAACTGGAGTACATCTCAATTACTGGAGCCTTCTGATGGTGCTTTTGTTGCATCAGTTAACTAAGGAAACATCAATGAACTGAGCCTGGGGCAGTAGGAATCCATGCCTGCCTTCCCCTGCAGGCAAGGGGTGGGCTCAGACGCAGCCCCAGGTAACCAAAAGGCAGCCTTTGTGCTGAGTGTTGATTTGTGCTAAGGGAGCAGGACAGGGATGTGTGGCAGACCTTGTTGTCCTCATAAAATATTGTTAAGGACTTGTTTTTTTTCTTAGAAATTATTTCTTCCTCCCTTGGGAAACCTATAATTAGGAGTTGGAGGGGGAAGAAAACATAAGCTGTTTATTTAGATGTAGACGAATATTTCCAGTTTTCCACTCTAAGTCTTGGGGAAAAAAAAAAAAAACAACACACACACACATACATGTGTGTGTGGCATGTCTGTGAATAACTTTATAAAGCTCCTCAGGTAGAAGTAACAGATGAAACCTTCACCACTTAGAACTGGAGCATCTGTGTGTTAGTTTTCCCGTGCTCTGCCTGCTGTTCCAAGTGAGTGTGATGAATCACGTAGTGTCTGTAGATCTCAGTATGGCTTAGGAGCCTGTGTCTTGACTGAAAGGCAGTTGGACTTTGTTATCAAAGTTTTCAGGGCTTTCTTTTATTTTTATTAGTAATTACATGCTAAGAATTTCCTACTGTATTTTGTTATAAGCATTTCTTTGATAAACATCACGAATCTTACCTGAGTGAAATCTGTGTTCTAGGAAAAATGGTTGCTTGATCATTTTAAAAAGATAGACTTGATAATCAGCCAGAGACTGAGACCAGCCCAAGTCAAGAGAGCTTGGCAAAACAGGCCAATTTTTCAGCAGAATGTGTAATGACTGGTGAACAACATCCTTGGGATCAGTGCTGTGCTGTTAGAGATACAAAGTCTGATGCCAAGAAATGGTGCTTTTAGGCAGTGAAAGATGATGTAGGCTGAATTTTAAGCACTTCTGCTGGCCTACTGGGAAGAAAGAAAAAAATCAAAAGCTGCACTAAATCCCTGTTCAGCAGAACAAAACTCAGCTACTAATACATAGATTGCATTGTGTTTCTGACCAGGGTTTGGGTCTTCAGGGTATGTAAATTCTACTGTCAAGAGTTTTGCTGTCCAGCATGTTCATATATGTAAGGAAAAGCGCTAAAACTGACTAACATGAGAAGTGTTCAGCTGTAGTAGAGGGGGAAAGTAAAAAGGCAGCTCAAGGCACTACCAGTATGTTCCTTCAGCTATTTGAACATGGCAATGGTGAATGCAGGAACCCCTTAAGTATGAGGGTGTGAGCAATCAGCTGTTTGGACAACCCAAAAAATAATGCCTGACAGCACGAATTTATATTAACAGATAGCTATTACAATCTTTAAAAGACAGAAGTTGATCTGAACAGGTTAATCTCTATTTCAGAGATGGTTTTGGCTTTTTATCCAATACTCAGTTGGATTAGGGTCTGCTATGCTGAGTTAGTCTTTTGTCCAAGCATCCCCAAGACTAACGGGACACTTTAAAAGGGAGAGTTTTGTATGGTTAATGTTAATTACAACAGATTTAGAAGCATGGATTTGGTTTCTACTCCTGCTGAGTGTCCAGTCTAGGAAAGGAGGTAATGATAGCCCACTTTTGCAGGCTCTTCACAAGACTTGCTGATGTTTGAGCAGCTCGCTGGTGCCTGTGTGGGCACTGTATGTTACAAAGGCAGTTATCAGAAGGGTCAAGCACTAACAGCTTCCACACAGCCCTGAAGTTTAAGCGCATGTTTGGAAATTAATTTCTTAATGTGTCTGTCCTCCTACTATGTGATCAGTGTAACTACACAGGCAAAACCAGCATTTTCTGTATGGAAAAGGACTGACCTGTTTAACAGCAGCACTGGGATTAACGACAGTGAGGGTGAAGCAGAGGCGTGGAAGGATTTGATGGGAAAAGCCCATTAGTCGTGGCCTTGTCAGGACTGCTGGAATATGATGGATTTTGTTTCTCAATCAAAAGTCAGGTTGGGAATTGTGGCAATTCAGCCTCTAAACTGTGATGCGGTACACTTAATTTTCACTCATTTTTTGTAAGGGTAGCATTACAAAAGGCACCCTCAGCTCCTCAGACAGAAACACAATTTTGAAATGGAAGCACCAGTCTGAGCCATAGGACAAATTTCAGAAGGGCAGTGGTCTGCAGGGTATTAATTCTTCATTTGAGGAAAGATGGGTAAACTCTACAGAGAAGTTGATAGTATGGACTTTTGGCAGGCTCCTTCCCAGCTCTCAAATATGGGTAACATTTGATTGTTCTTTCAGTCTTCAAAGATCAATGCAAACCTTTATTTTCTATAAATAATTTAATAAATACTTTTGTTTTACAATGATACAACAAATAACAAATTCATAGCAAATGAGTCACAAAGAATTTAGGATCAGTATACTTTAATAAGGTATCAGTGTCAAAATACATTTCCTTATCAAGTTAAAGTTCCCATACAGTTATAATATTGTCAATAAGAATTCAGCAATATAGATTATGAAATAATTATGATAAAAAGTATGATTAATATTAAGACATGGAATATTTTTTCAGAGTGTTTTAGTAAACTGTTAGGGTATAACATTTTTAATGCTGAAACTACACAAATAAGAAACAGAAGAGCAGTATTCAAGTGTCTTTAATCCTTGAAGCCTTAAGTCTGTGCCACTGCAAATTTGTCAAATCTGGATGGCCAATTTTCATCAGATGTTGATGCTTACAATGAATTTTTTCCACACAGTAATCACTTCACTTTAGGAGTAGATTATTTTTGGTAATAAACTCTTGAAAGATTGCCTGCAATAGGGAGTATATTTTCTTTACATCATGTACCCATAACAAAAGGTCTTCAGCTTTTCTATGTGTGGTCAAGACTTGCTTAACACAGCAAACTCTGAAGTGCTTTATGAACCCAAGGCTCTCTCTATGCAAGTGTCAGTGCATGATATAAAGCAATTTTATACACCAGGCTTCAGCAGACTCAAAAGTCTCAAAGATATATTTTTGTTCTAAGTTCCTGGGCCAGATTTTACCTTTAGTACTTTGCCACTGTTTCATTTTCTTCAATGAATCTACAGTGATTTATACCAGTGGAGGAAACAAGATAATATATCCCAACATAGATCTAAGTCTGTATGTATTCTAAAGTCAGAACTGCTCACCTGCCTTTTACTGTAATATTTTTTGCTGTTTAGATATGTTGTAATTTAAGCTTTCAAAACCCTTTGAAAGCGTTCAAAGTCCTGTTTTTCAAATATGTGCGTGACAATTAATGACAGTTGGAAAGGAGCTCTGAAAATGTCTGGCTGCCTTTTAATGACTTTTTAGCTACTGATTAATGTAAGGCAAGTAAAAATGAGAGACCTCCCTGCTGGCTATTCATCTCAGTATGCAATCCCTAATTCTTTTTGTGTAATTATAACTGAGTTAGCCTAATACACTGGGAAATACTACTTTAAGTTTTATTGATTCGAAACTGCAATTATATTGCTAGCTAGCATATAAAATGAAAAAGGATAACATTAATCAGAGGTGTTAGTACTGGCCACTGCTCCGATTCCTGAAACATCAGCAACATCATAACAAATACTACAAGTTTCTAGCAGAAACAGCTCTTAAAGTTGTTGTGTCATAGCTATAGCAAAAGTACCAAGAGATGATTAACAAATGACCCAGAGAGAAATAAAAATTAAAAAAAAATCTGTTTTGTGTAAAAAATAAAGGCAACAACAAAGAACAAAACAAGAAACCTCAACACAAACGAAAACACAGGTCTAAATCCTCCACTGGGGCAAATCTGTAGGACTCCCTTGGCTGTAGAGAGCTAAGCCAGGTTAAGGCAGCTGAGAAGGTGGCTTGCTTCTGAGGAAAAAAAGCTTAAAACGTGCAACTTTCACAGATACCCACAAACATTGCATTTCACCATTCACATTTCTTTCAACAAAGTATATAAAAATGAAGGAAAGGGGTAGGAGGCAGAAGGCTGGATTTTTCCTTAGTATGCTTTTCCAAAAGTTATTAAAGTTACAATAAAATAAATGCTGGAAAACAGAAAGACTCAAAGGATTTTAATTTGGCAGATCAACAAAAAACTGTGGTTGGATATCAAATTTGTTTCATTCATCTTTGGCAATAAGAATCTATCTTTGCAGTACTGCAGCCAAAGTATCATATGATGAGGCGTTTATACCACAGCTTTTTATTAGCATGAAATTTGAAAAAAAAATTCAGAATATAAATTACAGGTAATGAGATAAGGGGAGGGTAATCAAACTCTCTAAACACCACTTTAATTGCAATAGAGAAAATACAGTAGATGTATTTCTTTAATATGAATAATAAAGTGAGTAACTTCAAAAGGCCACTATTTGGTAATGTGGACAGGTTCAATATCTAAGTAAAATCCTGTAAAAGTGTACTGGTATTAGAAATTGTCTACTTGCAAAAATATATTTAAAACTGAAGCTGTTTTGAACAGTATAGGCCACGGAATATTGCGGGATCACTCAGGTCGCCTGGTCCAGCGCTCGGAGCAGTTCGCTGCCCTGCAGCAGCGTCGAGCTGCCCAACACAGGCACGTTCACCTCACAGTCATATCTCGTCAGCTCGGGCAACAAGTAGGGCTCAAAGGAGGGCCCCAGCAGGCGACTGGTCATACCTGCAATAGAGCAGTCAGATAAGTTATGGTGCTGAGAGCAGAAAGGGAACTTGTTTCCTCCCACCTCTTCTGTTTACACCAGTTTCATTCTGTTTTTATGTCAATATGCCTCAAAGCACCAGCAGTTCCAGGTGTCAGAGCAAATCTGTGCTCTGCCCCACCTTCAGCTGCTGCAAGGGTGTCACACAAACAAGTGCAGTTTTTCACTTCCACCCCCACATTTAGATTGTTCTGAGAAAAACTGTATTGGTGCAGATGAGGAAAGCTGTAGTAAAAGACATGGTTTCTGAATTGACACCACTCCCCTTATGTACTAAAAACAACAGATATACATCTGTCCCTTTAATTACTTACTTCAACTTTTAGGAGGCACATGTTAAGACTCTAACCTACAAATTTCCATATCAATGCTGCAGCAGAGTTATTTAGTACAATACAATTCCATCACAAGACAAGAGTATGGATGGAGGATGACAGGACCTCCAAGGTGAGAAGGTGTTAAGTTTAACAGAAATGAAGGGTAAAAATACTTTTCTCATATACTACAAATGTAAACATTACAGTTTCACACTAAACCACAGAACTGATTTTTTGTGCTATATTTGGGTCTCACTTTATCATCCTCCTCCGTATTTTTTTATGTAGGTTTTTTCACGGAATTAGTATTGGAACAAAATACCAACATTTTCCACTTTCTATATTTGACAGCTCTTACCTGATGCTTTATGAGCTGGCTGGACACTGTAGTCCTGACAATGGGAACTGTAAAACAGAGGGGGAAATGTTCCTGCTTTCAAATTCTCACCCGGACTGTCACAGGTGGGTTGATGCTGTTGCTGTTGCTGCAGTTGATTCATTGGTTGGCTCAGACCTCTCAAGTTACAGAAAAATTCATCTGTTATTTAAATAGTAGGGGAAAAAAAAGTTAAATGAAGCCAGTGTAATAATTATAGCAGATAATACTGATCCAAAGCAAAGTGAACCTCGGTGTGATCATGTCACAGCATAGGCAAATCTGCATCGTGTCACAAAGGAAGTCTAGAAACAGCCCCAGCTCTAGCAGTAGTATTGCAGTCAAGACATGCTTGTGTAAGGAAACACAGCGCTGTAGAGAAACAGTATCTGTTCTAGCTCTGAGATATACACACCTTGGATCAGCAGGAGGTAAACACAACTCCATTAAGCTGATTTCTGCTCCCTCCAAAGCAAGTGCGTGAACATACATGAAACCAACTAAAGGGTATTTATCAAATGTACCTTTAAATTGTTCAGCTCTTAGTGATACAACTTGATCTTTAATTTTAGCTTAGTGTAATATTTGCAGAGGTTATTTACATTTCCTTTTGAAAGAGCTTTTTTTCCGAATATTCAACCTGTCTTATAATGGTGCTTCAATACGTAACACTGCCAAACCACTTTTATCTTACCAGTAAGAACACTTGTGCTGAGAGACTTCTTTTCTGTAACCAAGGAACAGTTTTCCCCCTTGAGAAATTTCATTCTCTTCCACATTAAGTGAGATGGGTTAATGACAGATGGATCTCCCTAGAGTGAGAAGGGAAGCAAAACAATTACACCAATGACCATGCTGAGTCTAAAGTTGTGAAGGGGATGCATTTCTAATGATTACCCCACTCAGTTGTTGCAAGGCTTGTTCTTCATAATCCAATTGTCGCTTGAGTTTCAAACTGTTAGAGAGAGCAAGTCTTGCTGGGTTTACATCTATGCCTCGTTGTCCAAAAGCATCCAGGGGCCTGTGGAGAAGAGATCTTTGTGAGTGCACAGGGAGCCAAATCAAAATCATCTTGTTCATTTATACAGATTCTTCTTTCATTTAAAGACAGTTAAAGCATCTGAGACTTGCCAGTGGACAGATCTCAAACATCAAATGTTTTTATTTCCTTTTATTAGTCATCCCACCATCTTTAGAAACTTCTGACGTTTAGGATTAAATACTTACGAAAGTTTAGCATAAATAGCCTCTAGGGATCTCCAGACAGACAAAAAATGCTGAGGAAAAGAAAGTCCTGTAATTCCTAAGAATAGGATTTGAGAGCCATGCATATTCCCTTGCTTTACATAATAAGTATGAACACCCAAGTTGCAGACTGGGAAAAACCCTTTCTTTCCAGATGCACATTCAGACATTGGTATTTCTGCCAACAAGAAATCCCAAAAAGCAAACTGCACAGCTTCAGGTTTTAAAATGACCATTGCTTTTTATGTACTTCCTGAACATGTCACTGTGACCACCACTGAAAACTCAAGAGCTACAGAGAAACTTTTAGCTATGAGGCAACTTCTAGGACTGTGCCCTCTGATCTACATCTTATCCCATACTGTTCATATGTATAAGAAAGCAAACAAAAGGGTTGTAGAAAAAGAGCCTGCAATTTAAGTCTTGGCTGCAGTATTACATATGCCAGCAATAATGTATTTTCATTCCTTCCTATTCTGCATTTTCTGTTGTGCAGAAAATATATGCAAGGTAAGAAAGTATGTGTGTGTCCCTGCCACTGCTGGACCAGTAAGTCTTTTTGGTACTGTTCTTAAATTGCATAAAGTCAAGCACACTTTGCAAAATTACTGGTGTAATTTTAACCGGACCAGCAGGAAATTCATTTGCGTATCCTTACAGGCAATGAAAAATTAGCCTACTTCTGCTTCCTTCAGCCTCACTGCCACTGGGAGAGCACCACATTAATTTCCCTAGAGCTGCAGTCTGATGCCAATCACAACAAATTGTTCCAGCTGAATTGAGAAAAATTAATTTTCAAGATTACGACCCTCCTCATTTCCCAAAATATTTTCTGGATAAATATACATAGTTATACCACAAGAACACGTACCTTTTTTTATATATGGGCACCCCTCTCTGAGAAGTTATTGGTGGCCCCGAGGGGGAACTTGATAGGGATCCTGAGTATTTATCCATGAGTCTCCATTTTGCAGGAACATATTCTAATGGGGGATCAGGTGGCCATTGGGTGTTTGGTCTTCCTCCCATCGAAGACAGGGGAGTGCTGGCTTGGTCATGGTATGGTGGCAGTGATGACCTACTCATATTGTTGAAGAACACCGATGATAGGGACCCATGACCAGAGTTAATTTTCTCATTTGATAGCTGTGGGCAGTATTTCTCTGGGAGGAACTGATTCTGTGATGTAGGAGCGAGGGGTTGGAAGATGGTACTCATGCTACTTAGACTCTGCTGGGTATTTTGTGCACTTTCAGAGAGAGGACGTTCTTCTTGGCAGATTGGGCTGAGCTGGAAATCTTCTCCGTCCATAGGAATGTAAGGAGCCAAGGTTTCAAGGTCCAATTCATTAAAGTCAGTCTGTGCAAAGATAAAGTTCATAAAGAAACTGTAAGTTAGCAATAGCTGTGGCAGTTAGTGTGATATGGAACACTAATAGATGCAAAGCTGAAAAGATCACTTGATGCTGAATTTACCTAATGAAACTGGCCAACTCCTGTTTAAAGATGTCTTATTTCTCTACTAGCATTCATGTTCTTCATATCATCAGCAGCAAAATTAAAACAACAAACTGAAGGGAAAAACCACCCAGAGGAGCAATACTTGGTAAAGCAGCTTGCATGAAGCCTGCAACATCACTGGTATCTGAAGTAGATGTTGTTTCACTAAGCTTTGAATAACTTGTCTGCCAAGACTCTACAACATGTGGCATGTAGTTCAACCTCAGGCTTTTTCATGTTAAAATAGAAAACACAGCTTTCTCATAATCCAGCTATACAAAAAAAAGGTGTCTAAAAATGCAGAAGTTAAAAAAAAATTAGCCTGAAGGACACTATCACACTTTAATCTGTATCTTTTTTCCCTTGGAGGACTAGTCATACCCACATTCACTTCTCTTGGCATTTGACCAGAGCTGAACAGAGAGGATAATCAATGTTGGCCCCCCAGTCACCCATAACATCCCTGCAGGACTTTTCTAACACTTGTTTTCCCCACCAAAGCTGCTGAGGTAGTGGGACACACCTGAGCAAGCAGATGCTGAACCTGACAATACTGAAGTTTGCACATGTAAAGTCTTGCACTGAGTTTCATCCTGATCCACACTTGTCTCCTATCTGTCCACTCTGTCTCTTGCTTTCATTTCTGTTTCTATGTCCAGACTTACACAAAATTTCTTCAGAACATGGATTACATCCTACCTAAGCCTGAAAATTGTGTTGGCAAATTGAAGCACCTAATCTGGGCCCCAGCACCCTAAGCTTTCTGTAGGATTAATAGATGGAGATGAGTGTGAGGTCTGCGCTACCAATCAGCAGTGCCAGTTCCTTTCTCTTGACTATTAAGTAAAAGCTCTTAACAAAGGCATTTCAATTAAGTATCTAAAGTTATGTAAGATGAATCAGGCCCACAAGCTTTTATTCACTAGCTCACTTGCTATAGTGTTTTAATAGTGGGTTTATTTATTTATAGAGGAAATTTCTACACTTAGACCATGATTAGAATGCAGAAGATGGAGACTGTATGTTACTTTACGTGCACATAATTTTCAAGTCTCTCTAAAGCCCTCCAAGAGGCAAAACACGAAGAATACATCTAAAATGAGTTTTCATTTTGTAGTTAAAGGAGATACGTGCTATTAGGGGCATTCGTCTCTCATTTGGTTGTTTTGCAGGAATTAGTTTATTTATATTTTGTTCTAGAATGGATGTTTACTCATTGGTCATTAGGCTGGATTAAAAAAATAATTGCTGCTGCTTATGAATTACTTATCCAATCTACAGAAGCTTCCAAATTTTGAAAGCTCTCTGGTGATCCTTTCTTCTTTGCAGTGCCACCACAGTGACACTCTAAACCTCATGCTTCAGAGACTTAGGGACAAACATTGACATGGCAGCTTTTGGAAGGGCATTGTTTTGTTAATGTGTATCAAAGATTTGAGGTACATGTGTAAATGCAGTTTACATGCTGTATCCCAATATCTGTACACACAACACATGCAGCAGTACTGTCTGCTAGCAGGGGACTTATCTTGATGGCTTTTGGAAGAGATAGTTCCTTACCTGGGAGGTGCACTGACTTTTTGATTCTGTGTCCATGGCAAAAAGTTTTTCAATCACTTCAATTTTAAGATCTTCATCCACAGAACTGTAGTAATCTCCTGGGCTGCTGGGCTGCATGAAAATAACAATTTGTTATAAGCAGGAGGACAAACACAGTACTGGCTTAGCATCATGTCATTTACACCACACTGTTCCTCAGTAACAGATCTTTCCAATGAAAAATGAATGGCCAGACTGTACATTTAGTTTCCTCAGAACCCAAAACTGTCCACTTCTATCATAAGCTTTTCTCTGACATAAGATTGTCAGTATAAAACAGAGGCACTCTTTACAGGAACGTAGTTGTCATTTTATTTTAAATGTTTTTTGGCAACTTAGACCAGGAACAAGAAATGTACACCATTAAGTGTGTTCGTTAAGAAAAAGAATGCTTTGCAATACTTCCATGCTTTTCTTAAGAATGGATGCCCTCTCATAAGAGCGGCTCCAGCTCTTGGGCGCAGTGCCATGAAGGCATGTTCATTCCTTCAGTGGGAAACTCCAAGGAGCTGCTCTCAAAAGCCTGATTTGGCTAAGCTTCCTAGAAACCACAGCTTCTAGTTAACAAAAAGAAAGAGGCCGGGTCTGGGGCAATGCTCCCAGTGGCGACACAATTTTACACTGTCTTTTTATTTAAGGCTAACTCCACGAAAGGTGGTAGCATGTTCTTCAACTAGTTATTACAGTAGTTATGTTACAGTAATTACCGAGGGACAGCTGGGAGACAATGAGGACTGCAGTGTGAAGCCAGGATATTGTTCCCATTTGATAGTTTTGCTATTGATTCTTAAGGCATGATGTAGTATAGGAAGGATACAGATACACTGGACCTTGCTAATAAGCAGTGAGACAGGACTGCTAACACAAAAATGTTGTCTACATATATTGATGAGTCTTACATACAAAATGTAACATGCTTTTAATGTTTTTTAAGCTCTTCTTACCGTGGAACAGCTACTGTTGCTGCTTGCACTTGGAGTACTACTGCCAGGTGCAATCTGAGGCATAGTAAAGGATGGTATTGTCAGTGTTTCACCTTGAGCAGGGTGGCTTTTCACTTCCACTGGCCATGCTTTGTTTGGTGTCAAAACAGCATTGGTGAAGGCAGGGGCTTCCTCAAACTTCTGTGTTCCTGGATGGAGTTTTAACAATATTAATGAATGCTTTTAGCTGGTGCAGTTATGATATAACTGCAGCTATTCATTAAAAGTAAACACTGCTCCTAGTTGCCATGACAATAAGTTGGCATAGACTTAATGCGTGTTGTTTAGTCAGCAAGAAAGCCTGATTCTGCTCTCATTCACAGAAATTTTCCACTGGTGTGAGCACATGGGCTCTTTTAGCCATTACTCCCAATTTGTACACACAGCAAACAGACCTTGTCTATTAAGTTTCTAAATGTAGGCTCACATGTGGTTCTTTGTCGCACAAAAATAATTTATACAAATACTAACCAAAATCCAGGGAAATAATGGCATCACCAGGTGTTGGTGCCAGCTGAGCAAGTTCCTCTGGTTCTTCCTTTAGCTTAGTAAACAAGAAGTCACTCTTCTCTGTCGCAGGGATGCCGCTGTCATAGGCAGTGTTCATTGTCAGCAGGTGAGGCTTGAAGAGTGATTCTGTTTGGTCCATGGAGAACACAACGTCGTTCTTCTCGATTTCACTAACAAAAGAATAGATTTTAGGCATTCTGTACTGTAAAGATGAAATATATGGGTAAAGTAGGCAGTACAAACTCTCTGAAGCTGGGGCTATAGGAGCATTTTGGCCTCTCAGTTGTATGCCAGGCTCTAGACAGGCAAGGCACCGTTCCAGCGTTGCTGAGCACCACCATCTCAGATGACGCAGAGAGGGTGGTCAGGACTTCTGTGGGAATACTCAGGGCTTTGTTGCTCTGCTTTTTAAAGGGATGTAGTTGAGGCTGTAATGACCCAGACTATCACTCAAATAAGTATTTCCTATTTTGGCCTCAACTAGGACCAAAAAAACTTGAGTTTTGCCAAATGAAGGCAAAACTTCTGATTGGTCCTGATTTTTGAGGCAGTAAACAGCTTCTCCTAGCAACATATGATACAATTACTACTTAATTTTATCTCTTGGTCACAGCATTAGAAAAACAAAACACTTCAATTGTATTACTCAATAAAATCTTCAGTGCAGATCTTATACTCTGTTGCATGAGCACAGCAGCAGCTCTGCAGAGGAGAGAGGCTGTGGTGTATTTCAACAGCATGTATGGGAACAGGCATGCTGCATTTTTCATCGATGTCTAACATCAGTAAACAAGACTGAACAAACATGACTAAACTGATTTCAGAACAACACTGAATAAATAGACCCTTGAAAAGTTCCTCCAAATATTGCATTTCTCCAGCACATGAACGCACACGCGTGAACCCACCTCAGCACGTAGTTGACGCAGACGATGCACTGGGGCTGTAGGTTTCGGGTGTTGTAAATCACTGTTCCTTGGGTCTCCAGCCATACGTATCCCCCATGCTTGGCAAGCATACGGTACTGGCCCGTCACTACTTGACCTTTTGTACACACTGAGAAAAGGAGGCAGAGATATAAATAATGCAGCAGGACAGGAACACACAACATGTAACACTTGTTTTGAATACACCCACTGCTGAGTTTTCATTATGCAGAGCCGCACTAACGCATTTGTTATCACGAATGCTAAACTTTCGGGAAATTCAGCCATTTTGAACTTGAAAAGGGCTGCTCATTTGAGGCTTCTACTCAAAATTGAAAATTTGAGTTCTGGAGATGGTCTGAATCTTCTGATCAGAATGTGGAATGTTTAAAATTTAATATAGTATCCCAACTGCTTCCAAAATAATGCCTGTAGACTGCACATTATCTTGAGTCCCTGTTGTAGAAGGGCCAGAGTTAGGGCTCCCAAACTGATCTGTAGAAAAGTGAATTTATTAGGGAAACTATTTATCGTTTCCTCATTTAGGTAATTGTTAAATACAAGAATCAGGTGATTTAAAAGCTATATTCAGCAAGAGTTTAAAAAAAAATTAAGATCTTATGGTAGTATTATCACTCTTAGAAAAGTATCAAAATTAAGAATAGTAAATAGGACTGCTTTNAAAAAAAAAAAAAAAAGCTGAACTACTGTATTTCTCCCTCTGGTTGAACTGTGTTGTTCCTCTGTGAGAAGTCAGAATTATTCATTTGACTCTGTTTTTTTGAACTGTCCTGTGTTTCTCAAGCAATAAACTGACAATAGTACAACTTGGGTTTAAAGCTTCTAAATGTTTGAAGGGCGAAATCTGCAGCCCTGCTACCCCCCAAGATTTTGCAATATTTTCAGAGAATGAGTTTTCAGTGTGGAGCTTTGGACTTCTGAGATGTAAAGTTTTCTGTTGTCCTGTCTGTTGTAATTCAAAGTTGTCAGTTAAGGAAAATAATGTTGATCAACGGCAATAAAATTAGGGCTGGAGCAGACAAGCAGTACTTGCACTAATAAGAGCTTGTACTTGTAAGCAGACACAGTCACACAGAGTAGCAGCAGAAGTGGGAACTGGCTAAACTAAACCTTTGACCGCACATTAGCAACCTTTCCTTTTAAACAGCTTTTACATGCAAAAGAAGTATGGCATCACACTAATGCCCTAGAAATAATGCAGTTTGACTAAGAAGGACTGGAAGACTGAGTCTATGGTCTTTTTACAGAAAAAATTCCTTGTGAATGTGGCCATTAACAGAAGTTATTTATTGTCAGCCTCTCCTACATTGCCACCATACAAATGTACAAATCTAGGCCCGTGAAATACAACTGTTTTGCAGATAATTGTTGCTGTGTTTATCCTTCTATTTCTGAAGTTTGTTTATTTTCTTCCTAGGAGTATTTAATTATCCTTCATTTAATTTATTTAGACAAAGTAGAACATTACTTTTATTGATTAAATACTTCTGGTGGAACAAAATCAAAAGGCTTTCATTTCAAAGTGTTTTAGTGACTGGACTGTTCTGCTCTGCTTGTGAAACATAATTACACTGCTTCCTAATCATCAGCTCATCAATAAGAGTCACAGTGTAGGCGCCTGTTACATTACAAAGAAGCTTTTTACTGCTTTAATCTTTTTTATTATTACTATTCAAAGCATGTCATGTTCTGATATAATAAAGTACAGCAGAATCCCTCCATGGGGTAATCTCATAAATTACTAATACACTTGTAACTGCTGACTTTGTTATCAATGCTACATTTAAGGTTCTGCCTTCAGAGTGACCTTCTCACTTCTCTCTATTTTTAGTTTTAAATTTTTTATAAAGTATACATTACCTGTATCTACACAGACCTAGTTACATGTCAATGAAATAGGCTCCAATTATATTCCTTATCTTTGTGTGGAGAGAGGGGGAAGGCAGGGATGCATTTAATAGAATGCAAAACCATGATTCACTTGGAAGCTTTGTTGAACTTCTGCTGTGTACTACCACATGGCAGGTCTTGGGTGGTGACACTCAGCTGCCCACTGAAGTCAGCAGCAGAATTTCCACTGGCTTTAATGGCAACAAGACCAGATTATAGATTATTAATTGCTAGATCAGAAAATACAGTTCTACAGTCATTCTGTGGTGTAGATTTATGTAATAAGACAGAAATTTGCATCTCGCTTGTGTAACATGGAAAACGGGGTATGCATAACACTGCCAAGCGCATGCTAATCTTCCACGCGATAGTGACTAATTAAGACTTCCATACTCACTCTGCAACTGTACTTCCAGCCATGAACACAAGCACTATTGTGGCTTGCTTGAACATGAGGCTATTTCACCCTAAGAAAAAAACCCCAACCCTGCAGTACAGTGAAGCTGCAATAAGCATGATTTATCACTAAATTAGAAGGAAGGAAAGGGAAGCAGTTCTACTTTGTGCAAGAGACTGACTGGAAGTTTTTCTTTTCAAACTTCGGTCTCCATCCCCTGTTTCCTATGCATCTTTACAACACTAACTGGTGGGCACGGTCAGAATTGATGACTGTATTACTGCAAGAAGACATACTCTATACATAGCGTGTATCTAAAATAAATTACTGTTTAATAAATGCAAGTGTGCTGAACATGAATTTTGAAGTGGGTATTTCCATGTATAAAAGGACACAGTCAGGGGAAGATGAGTAAGTTCTGTATAGCTACATGCTTAGAAGAATGAAGAAGGGTCTGTATAAGCTGTGTACCTGCTTGGTTACCCTGTGCATTGCACAGAATCTCAATGGCACACATGATGGAATCCAGGCATTTCCTATTTGAAGGGTTTATGTATGTTTTCCCAAGTCACAGCTTGCTGTCACTTTGTCTTTGTGGTTGTTCTCCCACTTGGTAAGAAGCCTGACAGTCCGAGAAGACATGGGAACTATTTATCTTAGAAAAACTAAAGGGGTCAAATTTGCTGGCGATTTAAACTGATGGTTCTGTTGTGGGCAACTACATTTATCACAGCACTGTGCTTCCAACAGTAAAAAAGATAACCCATGCTGATCCTGTGGTATCATAAATCCTATGGAATCCTAAACATTTATAACCTGTGCAGTGCACAGTGCCTTGAACACTTTTGCTGGTGTAACACCACCCCTCTAAGACTTATTCTTGTCCTCATTCTGCATTTTGATCTGCCCTCATACCCTGCAGCAAGTTTGTGGGGCATGGCCCTTTTCAGTGGGCAAAAATGGCATCTAGACACACACCCTGCACTATGTGAGATTATTGAATTGTTGGAGTGAGAAGCAACATCCTGGTCAAATGCCTGGTCACAGTGGGTACCAGAAACTCTCCAGGAATCTTTACATGGACAAGTAACTCAATGCTCCCATTTCATTAATGAGATAGGGATGACCAACAAGGGCTCGCTCACCCTCCCTTTCCTGTTACCACCTGGATTGCCAGCTTCCATTTTATTCCCTCCCTGGTGGTGTCCCATTCTTAGAAATCCAGCTCAATGATTCAAAAGTACCAGTGCAGCGCACCCCCTGATTTCACAGGATGTCTTTCAATAGCCCAGCATAGGATATGAACATCCTATCTATAAAAATCACTTACTCATTTTTGGTTGTAAAACTACTAAAATATTACCTAAGAAGCAATTAAAAAAAATACATTCCCAGAAAACTCTCACAAAGTATGGGCTGATTTATTTTTTTCTTTTAAGCAGTTTGGAAACAGGATGATCCCTATCAACACTGTTTTACAGCACACAACTTTCATCACTGCCAAGCATTTTTTCAAGAAACATTTCAAATTAAAACTGTCCTGAATCTTTGCCATTGGAGCTAACCCCTTAAGGTCAGAGAGGCAACTTTTCTCTGGGAAGTACAGGAATACTTTCTGTAAGTCTACTTGGTGGGCAATTCCGTTATAGACGTCACCTAAGTCATGGGCTTTTTCCTGAGGACAGAGACCTTCATCACAGCAACTACAAGGTATGTGGGTTTTTGGTTTGTTTTTTTTGTCTTCTAAGTTCCAGTCCAGCTGCTTTGCTTTGTTTCTATAAAAAGAGCAGCTGCAGAGGTTTTAGTGATGTGTTGCTGAGAAATCTCCAATAAACTGATTCGGGGGCCATAACAGCCAAGAATGGGAAATGTTATTTGTACATTAGTCTAGCAACTTGTCTCAAGCCAAAGCACCAGCTCTTAAGGAGAGAGACTGAAGATTTAAATCCAATTACTTTAAGACACTGGATGTGAAAGAGATGGAAATTTTAAGTGTGTGGCTTGCTGAAGAGAGGGGTCTTGGATCTGATCTCTGCTCCCACAATAATTCAGGTACTTTACTTACAGAACAGCTAAAACTGACCCACAGGTGTAACAACAAGAAGCAGCTGCTCCTGGCAATAGGTATTATTTGTATAATGAATATCTCTTTTAGAAAATCCTCTTGCATATCTACTTTGGATGGGGATAGTTGTTATTTGGTAGCCAGAGAGAGGAATTAGAAAAAGCACTGCAATAAGCTCTTCCTATTTCCCTTTAACTCTGCCTTCTGAGCCCAACAGCACAGGAGAAGGATAATCACAGAATGGCTTGGGTTGGAAGGGACTTTAATGATCATCTAGTTCCAGCCCCCTGCCTTGGGCAGGGACACCTTCCACTAGACCTGGTTGCTCTAAGCCCCATCCAGCCTGGCCTTGAGCACTTCCAGCAATGGGGCAGCCACAGCGTCACTGCGCAAGCTGTTCCAGTGCCTCACTACCCTGATACTGAAGACTTTATTCCTAATATCTAATCTAAACCTACCCTCTTGTCAGTTTGAAGCCGTTCCCCCTTCTCCTGTTACTATATGCTCTTGTAAATAGCCCCTCTCCATTTTTCCTGTAGGCTCCCTTCAGGTACTGGAAAGCCACAACCAGGTCACCCCAATACCTTCTCTTTTCCAGGCTGAACAATCCCAATTCTCTTGGCCACCAGTAAATGTCCTTCTTACCACGCTAGAACTGAGTAACTCAGCTTTTCAAATTTTCAGCTGAACCTTGGACTGTACCTTAGATAGACAGTGATTCTCCTCTCTAACATCCAAGTTTAGTTTTAATTACAGCAACAATCACACCCTCTGGAAAGACCAGAAGCAGATTTCAGCTAGACAAGCACAATAACCTGATGTAAATACTGCTCTCAGAGATTATCTACACACAAAATGCACTTGTATTTTCAACTACTTATTGAGGTACCCACAAATTATGCTTTACGTGCAAACTACAAAGAAAAATAAGAACACGACTTACGGTTCTGATGACTCTTGGTCATACTCTCCGAGTCTAAGGCATGGTAGAACTCATATGCTGAACGACCCAGCAGCTCCTCTGGATGGTAGCCAATCAACTCTGTTATTCTTGGTTAAGAAAAAAAGCAAGTATTTAAAATTTAGGTCACTGTAACCTTATGCTTACATGTGCAGGGCAGCTATGAGCTCGAGTCCTTAGACTAACAGAATTAAAAAAGCAATACAAGAAATTCTGAGCTTCCAAACACATAAGGAGCTGTAGAGGACTTCTGATCACATTTTGAAATATCTCCATGTTCAGAATAAACTGCCTTGTACTACTACCAGAATAAAAAACTCCTAAGGATGTCAGTGTGTGCATTACAAATTTTCCCATGCCTATTGCATGCTATCTCTAATAGAAGGTATCAACTTTTGTTACTGACAAAGTTCTCAAGCTGTCCACTACAATCAGAAACTCCCAACGACCACCATTCAAAATCAAATATGAGTGAGGGGGGTAGTGGTTGGCACCACCAGCTTTAAAAGTAAGTGTACATTTTAAAAATGTACAAAGAAGGGTTAAATCACTACTTTGGGTACTGCATGTAGCAAAATAAAAATGCCAGGTGAGAAATTATGGGCAGTTAAAAGAAAAAAAATATGCTCGTCTACTTAGTCTTTCCTCAATTATTTGAGAACTTTGGCATATGGATTAGGTTACTTGGGCGACTAATCCACAAACTAAGTAGGATTTTACACAAAGAAAGCTACGATCTCAAAACTAGACTTTTTTTCAGAATCTTTCTGAGGCAAGGGAGGATTTCTCACAAGTTCCTGAATCAATGAAAATAGGTCATCAAACTGTGCAGATGATTTTCTCTAATGAGGGGGTGGAAAAAAACCATTCTATTTCAACTTGAAATACCATCACATGCAACTTTACAGGAAATATGGTAAGTTTAAAAATTACACAAAAAAATTAATCCAAAAGCAAAGACTATCTTCTCATTTGCAAGACAGTGACACTCTTGGATACCTCTTCGAAGCTTCTGTATTTTAATCATAACCTGCAATACAGAGAACAGCAGCAGAAAAGCTACAAACTGATTGTGAAGCTGCCATAAACCTTTAAAAGCTGGGAGCTTTGCAAGGAATGGTCACATCCTGCAGCACATCACAGCTGTGTCAGTGTCATCACAGCACTTCAGTGGCAGTGTCCGTGTTCTCTCAGAAAGGCTTTATCTGCCATCACCACATCTGATTCGTGGTGTTGCTACTTTTAGGAGACGTCCTCAGGTTTGTGTAGTCCCTGGAAGGACAGCTTTGGCCCAGCCCTCCAGACACAAGCATGTCTTTACAAGACAGACATGTAAATACTGTAAAACAAACAGAGCAAGAGCATGGCATTCATTTCCTGGATCCCCCTCCAGCAAGGAAGACACATAAGATGGGACTATTTTGTGTATGGCTTGAACGCCAAGGTATTGAGTCAGCTTTTCCCTCACCTCCACAGAGCTCCATAGCTCATAGCCCCAGGACACCTTGCTTTTGTCATTTCGAAAACTGTGTCCTGATTTCCATGGAACAAACCTAGGTTGACAATGATTTAGTTGAGCAAAAGCTGTGGCTTGTATTGGGTTCCCCTCAAAAACTTACTCTTTTGTTTATGCTTCCAGTTTTATTTACACTTACAATTAGACCAATAAAGAGGAAATGTTTGAATTCAGATTTCAAAGTGTTTTTATTTACCCTCTTCACTGACAAGCTTCTGAGCTTTTAAATTGCATGCCACTCAAATATAACTTTTTTCCTGAAACCACAAATGTTTATTCTTACTTATTGAAAAGCATTTCTCATAATGAGTTGGTCATCAAAGCTGAATCATCAGGAGAAAACAACAAATATCGAAGGAGCCCTAATAAAAATAAGGCCCACAAAATACAGTTGCTGCTTGCCTTTACACAGGCAGCTGGGACACACTGGTGTAAGTGACCAGAGGCTTTTGCCAGGACCAGTGTAAATACATGGTCTTCAAAAGCAGATTATATGGCCTTTGGCCATACAATGGCACAGTATCATAAAGCCATTCCAGTTAGTTTGGAGCTCATCACAAGGGGAAGGATTTTAAAATTCAGGAAGTTGAGGATTTATGCTTAAGCCAGTCATTAAAAGCTGAGAGCCAAGTGGGGGTTGAGCAGGGAGAAGGAAAAGGAAATGAAGATAATGGGGAAAAAACAGAAGCACCATGTACCCAGCAGCACCAGTGCAAATCCAAACCCACATTATAGCCTTCTTGGATATCAACAGTGGAACGGAGATAGCAAACAAAAATACACGTTACAGCAAGCTGAGGGACTCTTCTCATATAGGAATTGTAATCTCTATGCAAAATTTGTGTATTCCAATCCTGTAATTTCCCTTCTCAAACTGCTCCTTGCTGTTCGTAATGAGCACCCTCACTATAAAATTACTCCTCTTGTCATTCTATGGCACAGAATGACTTGTGGTGCAATCCTGCTGTGACAATGTCAAATCTAATTAGATCTAATGTAATCTTGGATGGAAGTTAGCAAGTGATGTGTTGGTGGTATCTTTTTACTACAACCAACTACACATTACACAAAAAGATAAAAATAAGATATCAAATAATTACCCACAAACATCACAACACTGGATAAGTTCTAAACCCAGGCCTGGTAAAAGTGAAATACTAATGAAGAGTAATTTTTTTTAATTGTTTTAAAATAGTTATTTTTTAAATTAATAATAAATGGCTCAACAACCTCTATGCTCTCGTTGACTGATCTATTCATCTGTTAACACTATTCAGACTCATTACACTTCACTTTGAAGACTCCTGGGATTGATGTGATTTTAAAAAAAAAATTGTCAAATATTCCTTTCTCCCACTCACAAAAATCCCCTAAAACTGGCTGCCAGTGTTTCCTAAATACATTTAAAAATACCACTGTTTTATAGCGAACATTCTCTCTCTCCAATAATTGTTATCTCTATTACTTTTGGGTGCATGAATTGGCAGTTCACACCCTCCTTTATTCCTCCTGTGGTGTTGCTGACCGTGAAAAGCTTAAAAAAAATCTTGCAGGCTGCAGTCTGTGCAGGACTGGAAATCAGATTAGCCAATTTCATACCACATTATGCACCAGGGTTGAGGCAGGCAGCTATCCCTCTATCTATCACACCCATCCTGTGACTCTCCCAAGATGTTCATGGAAGAAGATTGGGCACAGCCAAGAGCCCAACCAGCCCCTGGGCCAGGAGGCAGGGAGTGTTTCGGCACAGGTCCTTGCACTGACCTCACCTGAGCATCACTTTGAGGTTTGTAGTGAGGTGCACCCTCCAAACCCTGTGCACTCTCCACGGGAGCCTTTTAGCAACGCGAAATGCCAACACAGAGGACTAAATATAAAGGAAAAGGCATCCCACAGAGCTATGAGGAGTACATAGCTAAGAAAGTCAGGGAAATGTCTCTATCCCATGGCACCAAAGGATCATCTACAGAACTGAGTTCAGGCACAAGATTTCTACTTTTGCTTAGACACCAGACAGAAAATTGCTCTTTGTGCAAGCTGCGGAATGACAAAATTAGAAAACAAACTGTATGGTGGTTTTAGATGGCATTCCTGCCACGGTAGGTTTTGTGTTTCCTTTGCATCTGTAGAATGCTAATTAGTAAGATAATAATAATTTTTTGTTGAAGACGACTGGTGGGCTGCAAGGCTTGTTTATTTTCCTGCTACCAATGCGTTTCTGAGAACACAAATACCTTTGAGGGAATCTTAATTTTGCCAGACTGGCACTTCAGTTTTCTGAGCTAAACTTATCATCATGATGTGCATAGGTCAAAATCTCAGAAAACTCAGTGAAGAGGTGGGCAAAAGCCATCTGCAGTGGCAGATCTGTCCCAACTGCCACCACTCCAAGTACGTTTTGAGCATTATTTCAGTTTCCCTTAAATAAACAATATATATAAGTATCTTAATATTTAATTACTGAGACATGGAGTAAAGGCAAAGTTTTGTGCTTAGGGTATTAAGAAACAAGTGATCTGAATCTTATTTCTAGGTTTGTACAACTTTGCCTTATTTTATCTCTTCGAGACTCAGCAAAGCAAACGAAACTCACTGCTTCAAGGCTTCATTTCCTACAAGATGAGCTAGTTCAAGTGTTTTTGTTTTTCTTAAAATTGAGCTTTTCTGTCCCTTAACAGGAGCACAAAGCTTTTCATTGTATACAATTTCTTGAGTTAAAATAGCATGGTAGAACCATCAGGACTGAGAAGTCAGGCTCAGCAGGCTTGTGAAAGACTGCTCTAATGTTTACTGCTCATAAAAAAATAGCTGGGTGTATATTCGTCAGCCCATGTGTGGACTGTGTTTGTGAGGGTGTGGATTTCTTAACAAAGTCTTTCTGTATTCAAACTATTACCACGTTATTGAAGTTAAACTGGTCTTGAGGAGATCAAACAAAATGAAGTTATACTTAAAGCAGAATGAGTTAAAAAAAAAGACAGTATGCCTGGGGTAAAGCACTCTGTCAGCCTGCTAGAGCAGGCAGCAGGGCAGTCTTGCCAAATAACCACATTTTCTCCCAAAAATATTCATGGCTGCTTCTACTCTAACCCAGACCAATGGAAAAAAAAAACCAAAACAAACCAAAATGCAAAATCCTGGGACCTCTGGCCATGCCTGAGAGGGGTGGCTGGCCTGGTCAGGTGTATCTGTCCCCCGAGGCAAAAAAAATACACAGGTACATGAAAATCTTCACCAGGACTATCACTCTTACTCTTTTGGTCTACCTAAATCAAGGTTTTGTTGTTAACGAAAGAATTAGGTCACGTTTTACTCTTAAATATGACATATACTAAAAGTCCATTTTGTCCAATGTGGATCTTTGGCTTCAGATATCACCACTTCACTCTTGTCTCCATACTGCATTTTCCCCTGAGCAGGAATGGAAGGACAGGAGGTCCATTCAAATGCCTCCTTGCATTCTCATATAACTTTAAAATATTCCCCAAGTATAAGTCAAATGGAAAATTGACTTAAATCCCCATCCAAAGTCCTGTGCTTGCATATTTCTGTTTTGCTGGGACATAACTGGAAATACAATAAAACTCAGTTTCCTCTCAGTTGGACACAGCCTGGATCTCACATGAACACTCATATGGGAAATCAAACTGGGACCAACGTTATGGCATTATGGCATTGCATCTTCCTGCACCATCCTAGTCTGAATCACCACATATCCTCCACTGTTCCTTTTGTCTTCTTCACCTCTACCATTAAAATGTTCCAATCAAGAAAAAGAAGAAAAGAGTATAACTAATGGGGTTTTCAATAATCAGGGACATACAATTCCCCACAGCAAGCTATGCCTTCCAAGTAATGGAGACATATGCTGCTCAGTGTGCCAGCGGCAGGGAACTGGCTGGCAACGCAGCCTCCGCAGTTGCCACCCGCACATCTCACCCCCTGCACAACAAATCTGTTTCCTTATCTATCCCCTCCCCTCACACATGCTCCCCACAGCAACTACAGGCAAAGGGAGAGTGCTTCCCTCTCCCCTCCCCAGTACCACAGAGGTCGCAGCGATGAAGGTTAAAGGCACATTGCCCTGACAGCTCTTAAACCCCTGGTTCCCTCCAGCCCACAGCGTAAGGTGTTCCTTTGATGTGCTTAAGGCATAAAGGCTCAGACCAGCTGTCTGTGCTCGGGCACCTGAAGCAGTTTTGGGAGTTTCTATCAAATTCAAGTACAGTTTTCACTTCTGTTTTGTGGATTTTTCCACCACAGGAACATACTTCCACTATTTTCTACCTACTCCTTGGCCCCATGGCCCCGCACGTGAAAATACACCGAGCAGTAGCTATGCCACCAAGGCAACAAAAGTGCCTTCGTACAAAGACATACCTTTTCTTCTGACTAGAACACCCTCACTGGCAATCTTTCCTGACACAAAAGCACTGTGCAGCTGAACTAAACCCTCACTTGGATAATTAAATTGTGCCACTGATCAGCATTTCTGTATTACAGCTAAAATAATCCCTCCTGTAAACCACTTAGCCAAGATAAGTGGAGCAAGGGTACATTTTAAAATCACTCTCCAGGAATGGCTGAAGCAGGCATTTAACACCCTTATTTATTATTCATATCTCATGAACCTTTCTCTAGGCTTGTCACTTTGCAAAAACTGTTTTAAGAATACAAACATATCCCACCTAACCACTAGCAAGTCATAGGCCCACATACATAACTTATTTTTGTAAGGCAAATTATATGGGCTACTGTCTCTCACATGTTTTAAACAATGACCAGTCTTGCCTGCTTCCTATTGCCTCTACCCTGTACCCTCCTAAGGAAAAGCCAACTAGTTTTTTTTACAAAGCGCTGTAAGGTAGCCAGCCCATATTTTGCATGTTGCTTTGCGACAGACAGAGAGTATGAGCTTTCCTAAGGAGATTATACACAGAAATCCAAGAGTTTCTTTAACTCAGTGCTTTGACAATAAAAACTTATGCTCCGTGGAACCAGACCTGTCCACACCAGATGAACTGCAAGGAGGATACCAGGGCCTCTGCCTTCAATGATAGCAGCCCTGAACTGAAAGACACAGTCCTTTATAAAGCAATGAGTTGTGTCAGCCCTGCTATGTCACTGCAGAAAGGACAGAGTATGTAGAAAAGGGTTTAAGCATCTGACTGGCACATGCTGCTTTCCCTCCTCCGCTCCCCAGCCTGGATTTACATTCTTGGCATAAGCTGCTCTTTCAATGCAATTTGTCTAGCAACACTGAATTTGATAAGAACAGCTGAGTGTTTTGCATTTTTATGTGTCTAGTGATGTGTCGTCTGCTGGAGAGAAATCAACATCCCTCTGGGAGGGAAGGAGGGGACAGGAGGATCTGCTGCAAAGAACCTGAAAGGTTTGTGAGGTTTTCTCCTTCTCTGGCCTGGCTGGCTTTTTGCAGCTTTATCGAAGCCTGAATAAAACAGGAATGAAACATCCAACCAAAGCTATCTAGTAAAAGATGTGCTACTTTGTAGTCTGGTTTTAAAGAAAAAAAATCTCTAAAATCCCTACGTTCAATCCTCCAGAGGAAGCTGTTGTATTTCACAGCCATGTGAAATATTTTCCCTGTAAATCAAATGCCCACTATTTAAGATGGGGCATAATATATAATTATTATTAAAATAAGCATGTGTGTCTTTAATGGGATAGCATCAGTCCCTCTAATTCTCATTTTTAATGGCTTATGCATTAAGTCTTGAAGAGACATGTGAATGCTGCAATAAAGCAAAATCCTCTGCTACTCTGCTCTAGCCTGCCATTGAATGGCCCAAGTAATTCAGAGACATATTGCTTTTAATAATGAGTTGCTACCATATTGTTGCTTCTCCCTCCAGCAGCAAAATCCTATTGATATCTCAATATTTTTATCCTGAAAATATTAACAAAGGAAAAAGTCTGATTGTGATTACATCAGAGACACTTTCTAGTTACAGCACACTTGCTGCTCAGTTCTCGGAGAGGTCAGAAGAAGGTCAGTCACAAGTTTCACACTTGCAATCTTGTTTTCATCCATAGCTGCTAACACTTCAAGTTTATATGGCTGCTTCATCACATTGTTTAAAAAAATAATCTTACTTAGCAAAGTTTAAAAAAAACCTTCGAAGGCTGAAGAAAATAACAAAGATGTTGGTCCTGTGAGTTTCTGCATAAATTGTGAGCATAACATAACCCCTCTGATAACCCTCTAGACCTCAGAGGTTGCTAGCATCTCTGAATTTCAGTAGACCAATTTCCTTAGGCAGAAAAGTTCATCTGAAATTCAGGGATGACCTCATAAACTTAAAAAAACCCCAAACAAACCCCAAATCCACAGCAGTAAAGACAGGACTTTTTGGGCAAATGGGGAACAGGAAGACACTTCATGGGAAGGGATCTCTGGCTCCCTCACATGCATGGAAGATGGTTATCACAGTACGTAGACAAGCAGAAGAGGTAGATGGCATGAAATGCCAGATGTAGATCTGAGGACAAGTCAGGCAGGTGAAGACTAGATGGATCTCCATTTTTCCCACTCAAGAGGGAAGCGTGGGGGGCAGAGGACAAGCCCTTTCCTGACCCAAGATCCTCCCCTTCATTTCATCACTAAAAGGCACAGGTAGATAACAGTAAAGGCTGTTTGCTTTTCATTGAGCAAGAGGCTGCAACTCCATTTCAGAGCAGCAGGTACTCTGGATGCCTTAGCAATTCTTGGTTAATTTAGAGCATAAAGTACTTGCCAGCTAACTGATAACAGCATTCTGGGTCAAACCAACTGTGAAACAGTCCTTGACTAAGGTCCGTATGGCGTGCCACGGGATACACTCTCTAAAACACGGGAACAGAAATCCTGTATACCCTTCAGTTTGCTAAAACCCAAGAAGCCGATGCTTGTGGCTCCAAGTTGCCTCATCTTCTGCCAGTAAAACTGAATTCCTCACTTGGCAGGAGGAGGAAACACAGCAGGAGCACCGTTTTGCCTAAACTGAAATTTGAGGTAGATTAAGTGAGCCACTAAATAGTCATTTGGCTAACAGGCTATACTTTGTTCTAGCCCTTGCTTACCAGGTCCACACAGGACATTTGGAAGAACTGCTTGTTTTGCTCAAGAAGATAAAAACACCTATGGAAAGGAAAACATCAGTGGAGCTTACCTGTCATCACAGTAGGTGAATTTCATGTCCATGCTATGACGACTCAGAAAGGTCTTGCTGTCCAGAGGGATATCAATGTTTGAAGGGTGCTGAATAGGCTCGCACATTATTATAAGGCAGGTGAGAAGAGGCTCCTTATACCCACACAGAGTGTGAGGTGGGCAAGTGTTATACATTTTAACTTGTCCAGTGCAGTGCAAAACCTGAAATAATGAGAAACAAACTTAGAATGTACTTTCTCTACACGTCAAAAGGTGTTTTAAAGTCAAAACCACTTAATACGACTCAAATATGGTACCTTCCATGTGGCAGACTTGAGGTTAACAGTTCTGCCTCTGTTGGTAACAGTGCATTTCATCCTCATGAAGAAGTCACGCTCAGTTGACATCTCTTTGTTTTTCTTTCCAAAGCCTGGACCTGTATAAAGAAAATGGCAAATTAGTTTTCTCATTTTCCTTCTTGATTTCTTCTACTTACAAGCATTAAGGATTCAACACAAATAACAGACTAGTTCTCACAGAAGTTACCTGCAGAGACCATCAAAGATGCATGGACCAGCTCACACCTAAAACTTTAAGTGGAATTTAAATAGGACTTGATGCATTTTAAACCTATGTTTTAGCTTGCAGCATATAAATCTTTCTGAAGCCTTACAACTGACAACATTATGCCTGTCTTAACTTGATGAAAGGAAAATACTAAACAAACAGCTCCGTAGTGCTATCATATTTAAGCCATATTTGGCAAAATAAAACAAATCTGCAAAGCATTGAATAACAGGTAATGATTATTGTAGGAATGAAAATTCCCTTTTCCATGACAAATAGATCTCTACTGCTACTTCATTTGGTTATTTCAAAAGCAAACAGTAACTTTTGTATTTTAATTACCATTTTTCAGACTCAAATTCTCTCGAATTTCTTCATGGTCACATGGATGAGTGAAGTCAAAAATGCTGTGTCCAGTGAGTTCCACCTGTGTAGAAGAGCTACACTTAGCCAAATTTAAGCAACTGGAAGTATTTATCTGCTTTTAAATACAGTTTAAATGAAACTGGTCACTAGAACTAAGTGCGTCGACAGGATGCTCACAGACACAAATCCTGTGACCCTCCCTTTGTTTATCCTATGCATAACTCCACATTTTCTCCCCAGAACAATTATCTTTGAATTTGCACAGTGTAGTTAACAGTCAACACCACTTGTTATTTTCAACACAGGAGAAAACTCCCAATCCACAAAGCAGAAAAGAGGGGACCCAAAACACCATCTCTGTTCCCTCTGTCCCATAGTCTAAGGCACAAGTAGTCTAAGGCACAGTGCCTTGTCCTCTCCCTGGTAATATCTAGGAAGGCAACTTTGCAGTCACCAAAGACACTACAACTTGACAGGAAGGGAGAAGGAACCTCCAAGGCGTGTTGACTGCTGTACAGGGCACCTCCCTGAGAAATAAGACATTTTATTTCCAGTCTTTTTTGCAGTGACACACAGCTGGGTTTTCTGCATTTAGGCATAAGAATAGTTCCTGTGAACTGTATTACAAAGAGAGGAAAGCATAAGGGAACAAGTTACCTGGGTAAGACCCATATATTTGTTGACATTCTCTGACAAAAAGATCATGTCTCCATCCTGTGTCACCACGGCAATAAATCCCTCCAAAGCTTTCAGGTACAAGTTGTCCATCTGCTGGTCTGCCTCTAGTTCATTCTCATTGTCAGCACATACTGAAAAAAAAAAAGAAAAAAAAAAGCATTTAAAGCCTTCAGCACCCCAGCCAGCCTTTTTCAATGCAAGCACATCCGGTTACAAGGCGACAAAATATTTTTCTGCTGTTAAAATTTCCTTTCAACAAACTCCTTCTGGTGGGGCCTTCTGAACAGCTATGAAAGGGATGCCCTTATCACTAGAAAGGCAGGAGATACTTTTCTAAATGTTTTGGCAAATGAAAGACCCTCTCTTCACCTTCAGCATGTTTCTGCAAGATGTATTTTCAGTCACTAACACCTACATACCCAGGCACTGAAGTGCATCTTCTTTGTGCACGTTCTCTTGGTCACACGCAACATTTGTACCTCCTAACAGCCACAAGGAACAGGGCAAGTCTTACAGAAGGTATATAAACCTGTGCATTCCTAAAAAAACATCTAACAGGACTCTTCCACCAGGTCAGGCTTTCTCAGAAGTTCAAATACAGGTCCTACAGGCATGCCTAAATAGACCTCTTCACTCAGTACAGACACATCTATTAACACTACTTTGAATAGAAAAAGTAGAAAACTGCTCCCTTGAAGTCATTCTGGGTAAATCTCTTTTTCATCCCATAAATCTCAGTATACCTTGGAAAACCACAGATCCATCCCACCGATACCTGCTTTTTCATCTGCAGACCATAGAACTTCCTATGCTCCACTCCTCCAAACTTTGACAAGCTTCATCACCCACCCACCCTTCCCCAGCCCCACAAGGAAGAGAGCTTCAGACTCTGCTTATATCCCAGATGTCTGCCTGCGCAGATTCATGAACCCAGTGCTTCTTACTAATTTTTGGAAAGGCATGCCACTGTTCAGCTGAAACTTAAGGCCATGCTAGAATATTTATTACAGCTTTTTTTTTTTTTTTATTATACATTTTCCTGGTACCTTTTGGCTGCAGTGTTGTGACAGTCGATGGCACTGTGATGCCCTCGTCTCGTGCACCCCATACAGCCCCTCTCCTGCCATGAGAGGCAGCACATAGGCAAAACTGCAGGCAGGGAGGGAGGGGGAAGGCACTGCTGCTCCTCCTAATGCCAGTCACACAAATGCCCATCTCCCTTCTATGCTTTTAAGCATGTCTCAGCTCCATGAATAAGAAGCTGTCCTGGAATGATGTGCAGACAACTAGTATCAACACATTTCTGTGTAGGAGCTAGTCCATTAATTTCTTGATATATTTTATGTGAAACTTCTGGAATTATTTTTTACAAAACCACTTACAGATGTTGCATCTGGTCCGTGGACCTCAGACATACCGTGGTGAGCTTATCGTTACAGTTTTGTCAGTTAGCCTGCATGTTTGTGATCAGCCATTGCAAATGTCATGGTAGGGCTCTGATTTTGAAGGGAAAAAAGCAAGTAAACGCAGAAAAAAACCCCACCTTATTGTCTCAGATCAAGGAATAACCAACTTCAAGATATTAAGGCCACGGGTAAGTCCCATCTAGACCAAAGGTGCCCTAGAGCCCATGGCAGCAAGGATGATGGGAGAAGAGATGCAGCAATCCTGTGTTCTGTGCCCCTTCTTGGTGGCACCACAGTGCTCCAGGATGGGCCCACCACCAATTTTGCTGTCGAGGCTCCAACCATAATAGCATCAGCCTTACTCGCAACAGTGGGACTCGAGTTTCTTGGAGAAGTTGCTCTTTGTTGCAATTTCAGCTTACAGTTTCTGTTCTGTATTATGCATACTGTTAGCACTTTAGAAAAGTCATTAATTTTTGTTGTTTTCCTCAATGAAACAGCACATTGATAATTTTCCTTCATGTTTCCTGTTGAAATACTCATTTTACAAGAAGTCTAGAAGCAGAAATAGAGCACTGCTTTGCAAAACATTATATGGTGTGGGTTTGTTACCTTTTTGAATAGGGAAGAGGCTGAACCAAACTAATGCAATTTTTACTTTGAAGTACTAATGAGTGATGATTAAAGGATAAGTTTGATCTATACAGCTCCTGGAACTGCATCTGCTAGTGCCTGAGGATGGACTGCAAGCGAACCAAGAGTGATGAGCATTTGCAATGCTGAGCCCACTGAGCACTGTTTGGAACAGATGAGTGGTGACAAAAATGATGCTGGCTGCTACTGCTGCTGCATCCTTGGGTTCTTCAACACCCCTCTCTGGCAGCAGCCCATCACCCATCATGCAAACAAGGGAAGAAACAGACTCAGCCCCGGAGCCATGGGAAGCCCTTGGTCTATCACCCTTTGCTGCTCAACAAGACTGTTTGGTGGAGCAGGGAAGAGAGGACGCTCTCTGGGGATGGCCAGCACAGGCTGGGGATTTATCATCACACGTCTCTGCACTGCAAGTCTGGCTACACATGCAGGGGCCAGTTCCTCCTCAGTACAAAGCAAATGACTTCAGGAAATTACATCAGGACTAGCATTTAAAATACAGAAAATACACAATAATATATTTGAATAGTATGCACTTTGACCAAAATGACATTTAGGGAAGGGAAAAGAAAAAAAAAAAAAAAAAAAAAAAAAAAAAAGAGGTAAGTGACCATCTGCTCCCAAGCTTGTTTCTGCTGTGTAAAGAATGTCAAGGGTCTTTTTTTACTTTTCCGGAAGCAAACAAATGGTTTATTCAGCAGGGATCATGGCTATAGCCCAAGACAATCAGCCAAGTGTGGGTTCAGAGAAAAAATGACTTTTCAGCTCTAACCCCAGACCCTCCTTTCCATTTTTTTTCCCAGCTCATTAAGTTTGCATTAACAAAACATGACCATTCAAAGGCAGGAAGGCTATTCAAAGCATTTGTATTCTTAAATACCTCCAACAGTGAAAGACAAACACTTTACTTGTATTATCAGATGATTAAGTTTGCTTTTCCATGTATATAAATTATATTACTTATACAAACACACACAGAGGACATGGATCATTCACATCAGGGCTGCAGGTTCAAACCCTTAAGGTCCGAGCTGAGCACAGCACTTAAAGATATAGTCAGCTTTAAAGCATGTGGTTAGAGGGGGTTGTGGGATCAGAGTTCAAATGTTTTTATTAAAATTATCTTGGTCCAGCTGGAGGCATCTGTGATGTGGACGGGGAGGAGGGAGAGAGGACTGTTTGTGCTGCTGTGCACTCCTTCTAACCTAACCCAAAAAAGCACGACCAAGGTGTTTTCCAGACACACTCCAGCCTCCTTGGTAACTCAATAAACCCCACTGCACCCCCTCCTTTCTCCTTAGCAGCCGGCTGCGGCAGGAAAGGGGAGCTGGCAGATAGGGGTTTCTTGCAGTACTTAATAGGGCATGCTCACGTTTCAAAGACTAGGAAACTGCAGGCACTATCAGGCACATAAAGGCAGGTGACAAGTCCCTCCAGAGCCACTCTGCTGCTCTTGTCCATCTATTCCTTGCCTGTCCTCCATAAGCAGCCCCCAGCAGCCCAGCCCGTGCAGCTCCAGCAGTGAGGGACACACCAAAGGCGCTCACCTCTTTGACTGTTTCCAGGCTCTCTGCAGTGGCTGCAAACACAGAGTCCCAGAAGGTGTCACCTGTGCTAACCTTACACTGAAGCAGATCAGCTACCTGAGGATCCTTAGTCTGCAGCAGAGGACTACGCTGGGCTTCACTGTGGCGGCCCTGGTATGCCCTGTATCAGGTAACTCGGTATAATTATAGTAATATAAATAATAAATACGAGTCCCTCCTATGGCTGCAGCATCAGCACTATCGCACGTTCCCTTTCTCCTGTGGAAACTACCAGCTACTAACACACAGAGGAGATACGCACTTTAGGAGACTGATACATCAGAAGCAATTCAGTCATTGCCACTAGCAAAAATCTGATTTGCTTTAGAAGTAATCTGTTTTGCCAATGCAAAACAAATAATGGCTTGGCTGCTGCAAGCTCCTCCCTGAAATCCTTATTGCGTTTCACTTTGTTTTAAATTGTCTTCATTAATTTACCTTGGGGCTGAACTGGAGCATTAGCATAAGAAAATTCAGCTTCAGATGGAAAATGTTTGAGAAGCTGGGACCAAATGGAAGGGGGAAGTTAGCACGACAAGGTGAGGGCAGAACTTCAGCATTTGGTTGCCAGTAGGTCTGAGGTCACTTTATCCAGAGAGCAATACCTCATGTAGACTTGCCAGGTTTTTGCAGGTCTTCAAGAAAGGTAACAGTAGGACTCATTATAATGATTTTTAGTGTGTGTGGATTTCTTAGGTGATTTTTTTTGTTTGTTTTGTTTTTGTGTTTTGTTTTTTTTTGTTTGTTTGTTTTTGTGATTTTTTTTGTGTTTTCAGTTGGGTTTTTTTTTTGTTAGCATTGCTTTTCAAAATAGCTGCTAACTAAATTTTGAAATAACAATGTGTTTCCATTATTTTTCCTGCAACTTCTTCCACCTTCCCACAACTAAGGGGAGTTCAGGCACCATGACAGTATAGCAGGGAGAATGGACTGCAAATATGACAGTTGAACTACAAATTAATAGCAGATTCAGCAGAATGAAGTGCTGTAATATTATTGTTCATATTATAGCTACATTGATGGAGCCCAGCCAAGACTTGTGTTCATGTAATGCTGGGAAGCCTACACAGGAGGAGAATCCCTGTCTAGGTGAGACTGGGAGATGTTGAAACATGTCAAAAAGCCTCACAAAACTGCTGTGACCTTCCTGGGATGACTGTCACAGCTTCAGAAGAACCAGGAACAGAGCAACTGTGTCCCATGCTGCAAAATTTGATGGGTCATCCACTGTTCACTTTGCCTCAAGGCAGCATTTCTTACTGCATCAGATTTTGGTACAGTATTTTTCAGTCCATGTCTCAGTGTGTATTAAATTTTGGGACATATTTATTTTGACAAGTTTTCTACCCACCAAACAGAATTTATTCATTGACAAGAAACTTTGAACTGTAATGGCAAATGCTTATTGCAGTGTTTATGATAACCTTTTATGCTAAAAATAACTTTGGTAAACAAGCTTTGATTAATTCTCACTGTCAGGATGTGCACTGTTCCCAAGTTTAAGAACACTTTTTCCGTAGATGCTTGCTCATTTCCTTCAGTCCAACCTCTTGGAACGAGTCTGAAGGCTCAAAAATCAGGCTTCTCCTTACAAGAAATAACTGTGCAGGTATAAACAACCTCCTAGCAAACAACCTATAACTCCTCTCAACACCTTTGATCTGACTCAAAGGGGTCTCTTTGGTCAGTTCAGAGGTGGACAGTGACAAAATGTGTTTCTACCGCAGGTCACATCATCACCTGCCCAGAATTTTCCTGGCTTTGTCTCTCATCCTGGTTCCTATAAGTACCAGTAAGTTGCTTACATATTGTGCATAACAGATACGAGGCTATAGCTGCCGCTCCAGAGGAGGGTTGCAAAAACTGCCTGACTCCAGCAGGCAAAAGTTAAGGAAGATCTAACAGCAGCTTCATCCTGCATCAGAGAGCAGCTTTGAGACAGACTTGTCTCTTCCTGGTTTCTTGTTTTCCATCAAAGGAAACTGACTGAGGTTTTTCCCCCTTTTTTTCTGTCTTGACAGGGCAGTACATCCTGTTCAAGGGGATATTTTCAATGTGTTCAATAAAAGCTTTCAATTTAGATACATCAAGAAAAAGCTACTCAAACTTGAAGCTTCCTGAAGGGCTCTTATCTCCAAGTGCACAAGCAATCTTGGATAAAGAAAACACTTATGTTAGTGTTGTTTTGATTGCCGAGTTTCTATCTAGCCAAATCATTCAGATGCTGCTCCCAGGAAGTTGCTTTGAGTCCTGCATCCATTGGTGTTGAATGGTGGGAATACAGCACCCCATCAGACCAGGCTTTGAGTCCTGTGGGAAATTTGGGCGCACTTTCGCTGAACAGGAACATCACTTCAAGCAGCTGAAGCATTCAGCACCCAGCTCACTCTCATTCCTAGCAGCATGGTTGGCATAAAACTATTTTTCCAATTTCATAAAAGCAACCAAGTAGATGTACTATTTTTAAAGCACTGTTTTATGCCACAATGGTTTGACATTAGATGCAGCTTGTCCAGACATTCAAAAACAATGCCCACATTAGTTCTCCCTACAGTCTGTCCTCTCCCTTAAAAGCCTAGAGAAAAGCTATTTTTTCCCTTCTGCTCCCTGCCGGCTTTCCGGCTCTGTTGTCTCCCTCCCTTGAAACAACTTCACACTGGCTTCCTTGTGGCCTCCCTTCTCCCAAACAACTTCCTGTCTGCATCCCTGTTCCCTCCCCATTTCTGCTGCTGTCTGTCTGCACAAGAGCAACTCCCAGCCAGTTTCCTTTGCTGGATTTCTGCACAGAAAAGACACCCGGGTGACCACACACTTGGGATGGGATTAAGGCAAGCCAATAAAATTGTGTTTGCCTGATAAGCCTGATTAAAAAGTCTGTAGTCCTGGCACAGAGAAACTCACTGTACTAAAGTGTCCTGGTTCCTGTAACACCTTTAGCATCAGCATGGTTCAAATAAACACTTAATATTATTGGCACTGTGCATACAGGCTTCCTAAAACGGATTCTCCTCCTCCTATTCAGACAAAAAGAGAATATCTGAGGCAGCTTTACCAACTATCACAATCTTAGCTGTTAACCAAGGCAGCCATCCTTTAGCAAAAGTCATTGTTTCTCTTTTGCCATCTCTTAGCTCCCCCAAAAGCATTAGCCTTACTTACTAGCTATACTAGAAAATAATATGGCAAAAGTACTGCTAACAGTTTTTCTGACTAAACTAAAGGACATAAGATCCTAAATCCAAAAGCTCCGCTACTGATAAGCATCAGAATGCCTATTTTCAGCAGCAACTTTATGGGATCAAAACCTTTACTTGAAATGAGCAAAGATCAGTTCTAAATTTATCCCAAACATTTGAATGTGATGATGGCAAAAATGTATTATGCCAACAGAATTAGGGGACATCTTGAAAAATATTTAAGATTATCATAATTAAATATTTCTACTTAGCATTCCAATTATACCGTGTACTATTCTGTGCACAACATGGAAACAGTATTATAAAGCTATTGTTTCAGTTTGCTTCCTGTGATACTAATCTCAATCAGGCCGTCAGACGAACAGCCTGCATTTCTAAATGTTAAAGGCTTCCTCTCCAACATTCCCACACAGAATTGCCTACTGTGAAAATCAAAGGGAAATGTGTTACTAAGTAAAGCAGCAACTTTTCTAAAGCAAAACCTGGTATTTTTTACCCTTTTGAACTCTGAGATATACAACCAGCTATTTCCTATTATGATAGGATACAAGGGCCAAGCTCAGGCCCTGCAATGCCTGCAGCAGACGTGCACTCTGCAGTCCAGAAGTTGGGATTTTTCGAGGCACGTAGCAGGAGAATTCTCAATGAGGGCTCAGATCCAGGGGCTCTGCCATTCACCTGCTGGAAGAATGTGGACATAGATTTCCCTAGGTCTTGGCTTCCCAACAGATAAATGATTATTATGCAGACACAGCTAATAAAACAGCCCAAGTTACACAAGTGAAAAGCCTTATTCTGACTCAGGGAATAATAGAAATAATAGGAAAGGGCATCAGACACTCAATGCCAGCGGAGTGAGGCTGGCAAGCTGCCTACGGCCATCTCCAAAATCCCACCTGGAGCATCAGCTTGCAGAAAGATGAGGGTACAGTCCTGGGAAAGGCCTTGTTCTCTCTGCTTCAGGCAAAATTGCCTTGAAACAGAGAGATGGGTTTGAGAATCGTGCCCACAAACAGTAACACAAAATAAAACATGGTGTGCTAGTAGGTTTTGATAGACTAAATTAGAAACAAGAAAAACGGTAATCAAGCAGTAACTTTTTTCTCTACCACATTTTGAAGATTTTTTCAAGCTGCAGCAGATGTTATTTCTATGTCCAAATTACTGACAGAACAAACACTCTCACTTAACTCCAGTTTACAGTAGGTGTCGAGCCCAAATAATCAAAACAATTTCAATGAAGACAACATAAAGCAAACAGGGAGGTTTGCAGGCTGGGGTGGGCATTTGCTTCTCATGCACTTTGACCCCGCATTTCTGAGTTCATCTGTCAAGAGATGACATAGTGCCTTCCGTGCTCCCTGTCAGTCAAATCAGATCCTCAAATGCAACAGTAAGTTTATGGTCAAATTCCAGGCTGCTAAACCTGCACATGAAACCTTTGCTGCAGCTGTGCTTGGGGCTCAGAAAGGCTCCAAAGCATAAGCAATAACAGAACAAGCACAAACATCACCCAAGCCCAGTTCCAATCTTGCTTCACACTTGTCAAAATAGGATAAGCAGCAAACCTCTCAATCTGTGAGCCTCCAGCTACATCAAAACCTACCATTCCAAATTAAATTGGATGACCTTCTAGTTAAAGTCAGTGTCCTAATAAAGACTGATATTATTCAGAGGTCCACAAAGATAGAAAATGTAATTTATATGTTAGCTGTACTCAGAATAGTAGATGAGCAGCAGACAAGGTTTTCTGACTTGAGTTCCTTAATTTTAATTTTTTTTAATCAGAAAATAATACCCAAAAATTCCAGAAAATCTGTCTTTTTAAAGTACCTTAAGTTCAATTCCTCAGACTAGAAGCATCAAAGATTTTGACACCCTTATCTACACCTCTGGTATCTAAAGATGCATCCACAGACAAATCTGCATTTGACTAACAACACAAATTTTAATGAGAGGACTGACTCCAAGTAAATATTTAGACTGAAAAAGTGAGTGCATCAGACTTAAGGCTAAGCAAATAATATAGAGAAAGCGTGAAATACTGAAGCACAGCCTGTCACTACTGTAACATTTTATTTCCAGATTCTTTTCTACTGCTGGGTACTGGTGGTACTTCAAGAAAATGTAAATTTTCTGACATGAAACATGAATCACATTGTTCTTCAAACACTGTCACAAAAATAAGTCTCAGAAATATCGTATTTTTACATGTATGTATATTATATACATATACTGAATTGTCATCACTATCAAATAATATGAGTCTAAGCCTTAACATTGTAGAAGCATCAAAATAAATGTTTTATCTGTAGATTTTTTCCTCATTGAGAAATGTAAACTCATTTGAAAAGATCACTTTAATCTTAGCAGGTTAGCAAATGTGTTTTTCTGATGATGACTGCATCCAACTATTCCATGTCAATTTTCACAGGCACGCACATTACTTATATTATCTGTTCCAGCCTTTCAGAAGTTTACTTTTGCTATGCTGTATCAGTCTCTAGTTCATGCCATATAAATATTTGAAAAGCTGAGGCTGTTTTTATGAGAAAGTTACTAACAAACTTGCTTTGTTTAAGAACATTTACCTATTTATGCAACTTCAAGTACTAGTTACATGACAAAATCAGAGATTATTTCCAAACACTGTTCAGCAAATAAACTTTTCACAAAAGTACATGATAAAATCACATTCTAAAAGCTAAGATGAAAATACCTAGGCTTTATAGAGTGAGCTTCAGCAAAACCCAAAAGTGCTACAAAAACTTACAGAGTACACAGAAGCAGAATTGAATTTGCCATATTTTTCAGACTAACCAACAACAAACCAACAGCAAACTCGACCACAAAATGGGATGCTTCCTAATAACATTTATTAAAGTAATTGCTCTGGTATGACTCAACTTTTCTGAGGAGAGGAAGTGCAATCGTGACCTTATTGGGAGTCTTGCCATTAATGAAGGAAAAGACAAAATTTTGGGTTTACCATTCACAAACAATGTAGGCATTGTTTTGTTAACGTACTCTCAACACTCATAGGTCACCATGTGAAAGTTCTGGAAACATCAGTTGTTTTCATTGATCTGACAGGCTACTCAAGCCACATATTTCCATCAAAGTGATTATTCAAATATAGGGGCAAAATAAGAATATTGCTGATTTTATCCATTTTCCCAGGCTATAAAAATTATACTTGTTTGCATTTCCTACTCACCCAAAATGAGCAAGACTCTCATTGTGTAGAATCCATTCATGTCAAGTATTTTGAAGTTATTTTAGCTATCTTATTATAGCTTGACCTAAACAACCTCACTTCTCATTGCCAGCGGACAGCAGAATTAGTCCTTTCAAACAAAGTACTGGACCTTCAGAGCGTCCCAACTGCTGTTTGAATGTGCAGGCACAAACACGCTTGCCATGCCAAATCAAAATTTATTTGTTTCAGCATGGGAGCTTAAGGCATATATTTGATTAAACTCTTAAAAGCTTAAAAATCTCATAACTGAGATTAATCAACCACATTCAAGAGTTCTAAGAGATTTTTTTAGAGATGCAAAAAACCTGCATTAATTGTTATTTTGGTAACACTGCAGTCAGAGAAGGGCATGCATAACCTCACCAAGCTGCCATCAGCCAGCCCTGACAGCTAACTTCTTTTAGGCAGATCTTACCTGAAGACAAAAGCTTATGAGTCCGTAGGAAACTGATTGCCAGGCGCATTATGGATGCCTTGTCCAGGTGGGAACTGATGTTGTGGGGCAGGGGCAGCTCGTGTGCTAGTTCATAGAAAACCTCGGTCTCTTTGCTTCTTCTGCATCTTGCTGCATCTCTTGATTTTTCCTTCCTCCGTTCAGAACTGCTCCTGATAGGTGAAGAAGAGAAAGGAAAAAGCATTTCTTGAAATGCAATTCACAACTTGAGAGGCATTTACAAGAGTGTATCTTCTCAGCAATGAATCCATTCTGTCCAGTGGTTGAAATCAATTGGCCAGACCTGAATACATATTTGTGCTCTTTAAATGGGAATTAGGAGAGGATTGCCACAGCTGGAAAAAGCTCTGGTTGTACATGAGTCAGCCTTTGAATGCCCTGAATCCCCACGGAGTATAACAGGATTGAGATCTGCCTTAGGCAAGAGATTCAAAATGAAACAGCAAGCTATTACTCCTGGCATTCAGGAAACATTGAAAATAATTTTTTTGTTTGTTCAATCTGAATTTACTTACTCTGGGACATGGTGGCAATGCATTTTGAAGCTAGAACAAGTACAGTGCATATGGCTGTGTCACAGATATTACAGTGTCATGGAGTTGCAATAGCTGCATTCCGCATTAAAACGAAGCAGTAGTAGAGTATCAAATTATGTTAGTCTATAGAACTGTCTCAGCTCTTAATCCAAAGCTAGTCCAGAAAGCCACCTTTCCTTGGCCACAAAGGGTACAAAATTGAAAAGAAAATACTGTTGCTTGCAAGACAGTCCTTTTTTTGTAGAAGCCATTCTACTTAAATCACCATCTCTCCATTGTCTATGAAAATAGATTCCTTCTTGAGTAAAGTAACATGACCAATACAGCCAACCTCCTTCAAACTCCACAGAGAACAGAAGAGCAGGAAATAACAAAGGGGAAGACATTTTATGAAGTAAGTACACAAAATTAAGCCATCAAGGGACATAAAGCTAAATTTAACACGTGAGAAACACAAGGAATACATTTATAATGGTTTGGGATAGGGTATTTTAAGAGCAAAGTCTACTGACTCTAAGGTTCTTTTATGAAGTACAATTCTTTTTTCAGAACATGAAGCATCTGAATCCATTTAAAACCATGAGCCATTTCAACCCCATGTAGCTCTGCTGATACTACAGGTTCCTACATTGCACGAGTTGGAAGTTTTGCATCGCAGTCACACCAACATATAATACATTTCTTTTCAGGCTGACTCCTGCAATAGTCCAGTAGTGCCACTTCAAATAAGCACAGAACACAGTGTGATGCAGAACATTTCCACTGTTTTCCCTGTTTTGGCTGCACATTTATTTCTAGAATCACCAGCAGCATCTCTCCATTTGCAAAGCTCTCAAAAATGAAGCAGCTTACAACTTGTTTTTTCCAACATCGATATAAAATAATGAGCCTGTAAACTAAAAATGGATCAACCAAAAGCCCCACCCTATCAAAAGAAGGAGTTTCAAGAAATATATTCTGTTGCATGAAGATGATGACGAAAACAAATATTCATCATATTACTTAATTCTAGAAACTGTTTCAATCACAACTGGTCTCATGCAAAACTGCCTAAAATAGAAAAAGACTATTAATCCATAATAGAGTATTCTAAAGAAGATTACTGTTTCTTGAACACCAAGACAGTCTGCAAAAGCCTCTAGCATTGAAACCACAGGAGGCTTCATAAATTTGTAAGAAGGAAAAACAGCCAGGACACGCATTAAATGCCGAAAGTAAAGTCACAATAAGGTGTTTGCTGGGGCTCAACAAGGCTGGACACTCAATATCAACATTCAAAGCAGGAGTGGGCTCACAACACATCAACAGAACCCTTGTGCTGCAAAACACACGAGGCTGGGCACATGTGGGATCAGACAGGTGCTCACTAGTGAGGAGTGTGCTAACAGGGCAAGTGGGCTCCTGAATTCTCCCAGTATCTTCTCAAGATGCTGTGATCAGCCTGCAGCAAACCTCTTTCACAATTATTTTGCCCAAGGTGAATGTTTTATAACATGGTCTCTGTTTACAGGAGGCATGTGCTGGAGGAGACCTGCATACATTTCAGTACATAATGGCAGGATCCAACTTCAATAATTACTTCAGGGGTATCACTGAAGCAAACACCAACCCACCTAAGTTTGAATCTAAAGGATCAGATATTCACAAGGTGACACTAACTCATTACTTTTCTCCTTGCCAAGTAAAAGTCATGTCCATGTAAAAAAAGTCCTTTCTTACAGCTGTCTGAGAAGATAAACAGAAAATGCTCCATGTTCTCCTGGGGCAGGTGCTGAGTACAGGAGAGTCATATGAAACACTTATTCCAAAGGTACTTTCAGAAATACGTCTTGCTCTCTAAAGAAAAATGTGCCTACTCTGTGCCTGTACAGATGCTAGACTGGGGACAAATATTCTCAGTTTCTAATTACACCAAGAAAATAAAAGAGCAGAAGCAAAACAAAATCAAACAGAACTAAATCTATCTAGCAGTATTTGTGAGCATTTCCAATTGTCGCTTGAAAAATATAACCTGAACCATAAATGTCTGAGGTCTGTTCTAAATCTAGAAGCCACAATTTTCACATTAGAACCAACTTGGGCAAAACAAGATCCAATCCCTTCTCATTTAAATATGAAACTTCAGGAACCAAGGCCAAAGCCAGGTCACAATTTATACAGCAAAAACAGGTTATATAAGACAGCGTCTGTCATGACACCTCTCCAGCCACAAAGAAAAATATTTACATTTCTAACCTTTGTAAACATAATTTTGAAGTGTGGCTAATGAGATAAGTTGGTTTCAATAACCATGGGTTGCTCAAGGTTTCTAATAATTAATACTGTGAGCAGAGGAAGATTTTCTCTCTGTTACGGATACTTTCCCCCAACGCTGCTTCTGACTGTCCTGCTAAGGTCCTCTGCAGAGAGACATCATCATTCCTTAAACACTGCACAAGAGCTTTCTCATATCAGAAACCAAGGGGAGGAATCAGCCTGCCTGGTTGTTTTCAAAAGACTTTTTTGCTCATCCATTATCATTTTAAATAGACAAACAACCTGCTTGTTAAGCATTTCCCTCTTGTGGCTTCCTGCACCTCAATTTTCCCCCCCATCTCCCCTCACACAGCACACCCTTGAGTCATGCTGCTGCTGTAGCCAGCCCAGTGTAAGCACACCAAGACCCAAAATGCCCCTAGGCCACTTCTCCACTCAAGACATCCATTTGGCTTGCTTGCTGTGCCTCCCGGGGATGTCCAAGTCAAAGATGGTAATTTGGTTGCAAAAGACTCCCAAAATTGCAAATTCTGCAAAAAGCAGTATTTTCATGGTTTTTGTTTGAAGATTGCAGGCCATTAATAATTCCCTACGCGATTACCCCCCTGTCATACAGGGGATTAGCACTGCACCCTGGGTGAGGCTGGACCACCCATAGCTGGAGAGTGGCAATGTGACCGCTCCGCAACCTGCCCGATGGAAGGCCAGGAGAACAGAAAGGCTGACACTGAACCCTCCTCACATCACCCAGGCAAGAGAGAAAAGGCCCGGGCTCTAGCTAATTTATGAATCATTCCCTCCTAGCACATAAACCACCCACTTATGTAGCAGAAAAAGAGCACACATGTGCGTCACTGCTTGGAGAGAGCGACGCAAGCAGAAACCTCGCTCACCCTGACAGGTTTCTAAAAGTGCAGAGGGAAGAGCAGAGAAGCCACCATGAATCAAGCCACCTGTGTGCTGGTCCAAAGCCCAGGGTACTGCGGGGGAAACTTCCTGGACACTCGCTCCTTCAGGAGTCCCAGGATCCAGCAGGATAAGACTCCACTGAGCCGCACACGTACCCTCACACTGCAATCGCAGCATAACTGGTCCCAATAAACCAAGAAAGGAGCAGTGAAGCTCAAATTTCTTTTGGAAATGGGGACACCAAGCTGAGGAATACCTCTGGTGACTCCATTAAGGACTTGGCTACGTAAAGGGTGGTCAGGAGACCTGAGGAGGAACAGGGAGGTGCTGCTTCCCAGAAAGGACTCTCCCAGGGCTGCTGGATGATGCACTGCTGCCGCATTGCTTATGGGTATGCAAGCCTTTGGGAATGGAAGAGTTCAGGAGGCACAGGCAGTTCTCTGACACAGAACACAAGTACAGCACTGTACCCTCAGGACAGCTGTTTACATGATTTCCCACTCCCTCCTGGTGGGTTTAATTCGCACTCTGAAAATAGAATGTATGGGCCAATGCATGTGAGAAAAGATGACAAACAACTGGCAACTATTTGCACTCCCAGGTGAACCGTCCAAATTTTCATAAGCAATTCTCCATGCTTCTCCCCAGAAGCCAAACACCAAACTAGTCCCAAGGGTTCACCCATGCCCAGGAACAGAGCGCTGGGTGAAAACACTCCAGGTGATGTAGGAATGCCCTGCATGGATCCCAGGAACCAGATTCCTATCCCCTTGCTCATGTCGGGCAGGCCCTTGCAACACAGCTTCACCGAAATCAGCAGGCATGCCTGCAGACAAAGGTCTTGCACACTGGGGTGAAGATAATAATCTGACTTTCTGAAGCCTCTTTTACTGCAGGACTGGAAACTTCAGGGATGGCAAATTATTGCCAAAACCTGAAGCCCCACATAACCCATCTGGTTTAAACAATCTTGCAAAACTACCATGTGAGCTCAGGAATTGCCTTCCCAGTGTCCACTGCTGTGACAGCTCCAGGCTCCAGCAGCCAGGAAAAGAGTTGAGGCAGCCAGCCTCAGCCAGGGGCTGCCACTGCCCTGCTGCAGCATCCTCAGAAGGTACCTGTGGCCCAGAGACAGAAAGGATCAGCCCCACAAACAATGGGGCACCCCCCTGCACGGGAGCTCAGGCACACAGCGTCACTCACTGCTCTGAGGTTTGGTGAGGCACCCACACAACCCTTGCTCAGCTCAGCAGCCAGAGACTGATCTGTGGTTTTGGTCCTGTTTCCACTGACTGTGACCATATTCGCTCTCTGCAGTTTCAATCCCACCAGCACTTCATCTCCACCAGGAATCCCTGCCCACCACCTCCACCCAAACATCTCCCTGGCCCTCCCTGAAGGCTGCTCCAACCCCCTCCGAACCCTCGGTACCCACTCGGCTGATGAGGGTGCCAGGCGGTCAGCTTCAGGCGTCCTCCCTTCCATCAAGGACATTGGTGGCCTCCTCTAAGCTGACAGAGGGGACTTGCCAGGACAGCAATCTTCTGCTCGGGGTTTCGCTGCTCTTCACAAGTCCATGTGGGTCGATACTCGGGTTGTGTACACACACACACACTCACACACACCCACCCACCCACACACCCGCTTGTTTAAGATTCAGCAGTGCAGCAACTGCACTCAATTACACTCCCACTATGTAGACTCCAGATCACAGAAGCTTTCAGAGAAACTGAAATGCACAGCTTGCAGAAAAATATCTCATAAGTAACCCAGTAGCCTTCACTCGTACCTACACTCTGTGTGACACATCGGGACAGCACTTTGAATTATGCAGTTCAGACAGACCTGCTCGAGTTTACTTCATGATTTTGGTGACCCTTGGACTTTGCTTCAAACTGCCATGTATGCAAGCTAGTAAAACAACAAGCATATTACTTTATATCCAATGGCTGGTTATTAAATGCTTCTGGCTTCAGCACTTTAAAGGTCAAGAATCCACTGTTAATTAAGTTGTCACATGAAATTTCTATAGTAAATGCTCATTTTGAATGGTTTAAAGTGTCAAATACTAACTTGCAGAACAAGAAAAGTACATTATATGGATACAAAAAGAAATTACTTTACAGTACAGATAAATGAAAGAAGATCAGATACTTAGGATAAAAAAATTCCAATTAAAACCTTTAAAAACTCAATAGAAGTATTTTAACAGGCAGTACTCCTTTAGATAACAAGAAAGATTTATTTCAAACTAGCAAATACATTTTTTGCTGAGTTTATATTTTGCATTACTTTCTGCTTGGCAAATCCCTAGTTGATTCGAACAAGAATAATAAAAAAGGAGTTTTGCTGACTGTGAGGCACTCCATAGCTATCTCAGAAGCACACTACTTGACTGCCCCAGAGATGTGCTTGCAGACACCAAGCAGCCAGCAGTCATGCTTACTTAGCCTTAAAATTCCTTTAAAAAGCATTTGTAACCATTCTACCTGACAAGCAGTTTATTCTGGATGGCATGCTGTGCTTTTGAAAGCTCCCTGCGTTAAAGTAATAAAAGTGGCCAACAGTAAATAAAAAGTGCTAGAAACAGCAATTTACTCACTCCCCAGGAACTCAGACCAAACTATGGACGCTGTGAAGGAAACCCATACACAGTGCCATGCAGATCCCTCCTTATACCTCTTTCCAGTGCAAATAACTATTTCTAAAGTCTGAGAAGACACCAGATGCCCAGGTTCAGCACATCAGCAAGAGCAAAAGGAAGGGGAAGGACACAGAGTTATTTTCAGGCAGAGAGAAAAAACCAAAACCAGTTTGAAATATGTGCAGTGGTCATGGAGGGCAAGTGCTAAAGCAGCATTGCTGCCCACTGGGATATGGTACCCAGTACACAGACAAAACAAACACAAACCATGCCAAAATGGAGAATGCGTTCATAAAGGAAATGAGAGTTCGAAGGTAACAAGAAAGGCTACTAACAGAAAGGGCTATTGCAAAAATAAGGAAATGAAGTATCTTCCACCCTTCCTTTAAAGCTGCCCTAACTTACAGTAACTTACCACCAGCTCCTTGGCTTGTTTGAGGGACTTCTTGTGTTTCTATACATACTCATTAAATAACAAATTCCTGCTAGTTCAGCAAAGCTTAGCCCCTACTGCCATTGCAATATCGATGCAATTCCTTTACCTAGAGTTTAAAACCAAAGGTGAGATGATAGGAAAATGAGAAATCTGTGCGTCTCAGGGACAGAGGAGGAAAGAGTTTGCATTAAGAGCGAGGAACTCATTTCCATTCTCATTAGGATGCTTGGCACAACAATAGAGAATTTGGCTACTACAATTATAGTATCAAGAGATGAGGCCTAAATGAATACCAAACTTCTGGTGTCTTTGAGCATGTTTATAATTCACTAAGTCCATATCACTCCAAGACCACCACAGCTGACAGCAAACACCTATACAATTTTAAAATGTTCACAGCACTGGGATCTTTTTTATACCACTAACAGCATTTAATGTAGCTGCTAAAAGAAAAATCCTTTGCAAGTGCAATTTAATGTATCACTGTAAATACTGAAGTTATCACAGCAACTAGGTAGCACTTTGGAAGTTCAATGTTGCAAACCTCACTGAGGCTGCAGGAGCACTTAGATTTTTTAAAGCATTTAGGTTCACAATATGCCAACAGAGTCTGATAAATTTAATCATAGTAAGCAAAACAATGTCTACAGGATTTATGTTCTTCCATTTTTATTCTAGTTTTATGAGTACCTTGAACAGAAAGATAAGTATTAGGATTTCGGCAGCCATTAATCTCTTCCTGGATTATTTTACAATGCTGCGAGTGTAGCCTGTCCCACAGTTGCCACGCCAGCACAAGCCTGGTACCTCAGAGGATGTGCCAAACACTTTGTGTCCGGGGCAAGGCACAGCCCCATGGAACCACCTGAGGCCCACAGCGTGCAGAGAAGGTGCCAGGCTGCTGTTTGATCAGCTGCTAGAGCAGATAGCAGCACTGGCTTTTTGCCTTTTCAACCCATTGCCTATGTTAGGGCTAGATGACTTCCCTCTGGCTTAGTTTTCAGGAAGAGCAGTATCCTGCTCCAAGCCACTGCACGCTCAGAAAGGACCAGTGCTGGTCACAGAGAGGGCCAAAACAGCTCTGGGTCACCTTTGTAAACCTGCTGCAGCCTGCACTTGGCACAAATCAGCGAAACATGTCCTCCGTCTTCTCAAATATTAAGGACATTTGGAGAAAAACAAGGAGGACAGCTTATGGTCAAATCTCAGTGGACCACTCAGTGGACAGGTGTTCCCTCCCCAGACTGGTTTTGCACTGCTCTGCTCCATCAAGATCATGGATTCCTTCCCTGTGGCAATCGACTCTGACACCAGCCAAGACAAGGCAAGCTTCAGAGATAACCTGCAGTCCAAAAAAGGCCCAGCACCAAACAGTCTAAACAATACAACAGAAATTACTCTTTCAGCACGGCCGAAACTGAACTTGCTTCTAAATCAGCCAAATGTTTTTTTTTTTTTTTTTTTTTTGGTGGGTGATAAATGTACCACTCTGCTTTTCTCTCCCGGAATTGCACTGCAATGGTGGGGATAAGGTTGGTTATGACAATGCACAACCCCAGATGTCTATCAATGATTTGTGTTTGAGAGATTACAGATCCTTATCTTGTGGCATTACTTGTAGTGATCAGTCAATTTTGACAGCTAATCTAGAGGTCCATACATACTGTTGCTCAAAGGCTCAGCAGGTATTGCTAAGATCTGTTTTCAGATAACCCAACTATTTACCTACTCTAAAAAACACATACCAAAGGATGTGCTTTATCTATTCACCAGCGGGTTAAAGCTAAAGGTGAATGAAGCACAATTTGCG
>VZTX01004044.1:1177145-1209787 GCA_013400915.1 Pardalotus punctatus | reverse complement strand
GGTGGGGGGGGTGGGCCCAGAAGTTAAATTCAAAACCAGCCTCATTTTTCAGATGGGGCACTGACCACATCCCCAGCCCATACCAAACCACAACCGGCATTACTTATCAAGATGGCGCAACTGCAGGTGAACAGGGACAATTTTTCAATTAAGCTTTATTTCAAGCCTAAGGGACAAACATTGCCATCGCATGACTTTACTACCAGTGGTATGCGTACCTACACTTCAGCCTCAAACCCACTCAGCTGTAAACACTTCAGAGACTCACGCAGAGCATTGTTGACAAATCCCAAGTTTTACTATCTAGGCTGTGTTGTGCCTTGGGGAATACCCACCACCATTTGTGGGTGCAAACCCTGGTGCTTCAGCAGGCTTGGAGCAGTATCTCACAACATTTTAGTTCCTTGTCCTGGCACATTTGCTGACAGGTTCACACAAGGGGCCTTTGTGGGTAGGAACAATGAGAGAGGCGTGCACAGCACAGGAAAATGGGTGGTGACCACCAAGGGCTGGAAAAAAGCCTCTTTCAAAGGAAGGTCTTTGAAAACATTTATTACACCCCACCCAGCTATTTTCACTACAATATTTCAGTACATAAAAACAACACAGGGAAAATAAACAGCCCACCCTTCAATATGTTGTAGGTTCTCCAACCCCTGAAAAGAAATCAGCAAGCCCTAAAGATGCAAAATACCTTCACCAAACAGAGCCATGTAAGAGGTCATCCACCAAAACCTCTCTGCACCACCTCTCCCCTCTCATGCATCTCCAGGCTCTATATGTAAGCTGACTCACAGACATCTTAATTTTCAGGGTAAAATAATAGAAATTTAAAAGTGTATTGGCTAGTAAATACATGATAATGAGCTTTATAGTGATTATAAATATATTGACACAATTTTAAAAATTGCTATACAATCCACCACAATGCATTCCAGCTGTGATTTTCTTTTCTACTAATTTCAGCTAGAACTAATAAAATATTTCAGATAAAATAGCATCCAGACAGAAAAGAAGCAATAAATAATTCATAATTAAACGGGTCTGAAATCAGCAGATGGTTGTAAACGGGAAGCCAGTCTTTGGAGGCCATGCACTCACAGAGGCTCATCTCCATCACAGTCAGCGAGGTTACCAACACAGCAAAGACTGAGCAGGTGAAGCTGCTAGCCTTGGGAACACAAAAATAGCTTCTTCTTCTAAGGCTTTGGGTTGCTCTCTGATGATGCCCTCTACAGCACCCTTACTCATAAGCTCTGTATAGAAAGGTAGCGGAGCATCTACAACAGAAATTCAACCACTTTGTGTAACCTTGTTTAAAGCACAAGATCTCGGTGCTGGATGCTCTAAAGACTGCAGTGGTGGCGCACACCAACTCAAAGTGAAAATGTTTTGTCTCCTTTAGAGAACATTCAAAACACTCACTGAAATTACTTTGCACCATTGTCTGTTAATAAGTCACACTTTGCCCTTCCAAAGTGTCAAATCTTCTAATAATAAAGTTAAGAAATAGATCTTGCAATAATATCATTATTAAATAATGCCGACCCTTCCTTACTTTTTGGACCTTAATCATTTTAACGTGCACTTGGTAATGATGGAAGTTAATGATTTCTCCTTCTCTATCTCTTGGTGACTCGTAGGCGTCCATGGTAAGATGACAGATGTCCAGAAAGACAGATTAAACAGCCATTTCTTTGGCAAGCAGGGAATAATAATTCTTGAAAATAACAATACAGATGCTCTAAATTTTGATCATTCCTTGTAACACAGCTTCCTCCACTTCCTGCAACAATGATCAAGTGCAGATTCTGAGGGCCAGGCTACATTTTTTGCCCTCTGGGGTGTGGGGTTTGTCTGTACAAACATCCTGGGACACAGTTCTGCTTTCTTTCTGGAGGGCTGTTATTTTATACAGTAGCTCTCTAATTGTCTGTCTCCTCCTAAACAAGTCATGGGGTAAACTGCAACAGTGATAACTTTTCATGCTGTGATTTTGAGTTCTCATTAGTAGTCAAAAGTCTGCCACAAGTTTAAGTCAATAAAAACTGAAATTTACTAGCTTGAGATGGGGTAAATTTTGTTCTTTGCTTACTAAGAGGGAAAAGGATTGAACCAAAGGGTCAGACTACTTCAGATACCTGGCCAGAAAAGAAGCAGTCACTTCAGCCAAGTAATGCAATTCCTCTAAATTTACAGCTAAAATCTGAGCCTGGAGTGATACAACCTGGGGGCAATCTGTAACCCCGAAACACACACCTTCAGCTCCTGGCAAAATCCTGAGGAGCCTTCTCACTGCTGGCCTGCCTCTCCACACCCACGGATGAGGCAGAAGCCGGAGGGACATTGAAACTCCAGTACTTGAGGAGGAAACAATTGTGGCCCCTCAGCACTCAACTGCAGTATTTCAAATATCTTAAAAATTAAGGCTTGGTTCTGTCGGGAAACTGCCGCTAGCTCCTCTGACACATCACCCTGAATAATTACTCACTAAACACTAACTTTCAAAGGGAACTGATATAAAGGCAGTCTGTGTTGTAACACAAAGTAAATACCTGGATGCAGTCTTTCTCTTTTGGTGTTTCTTGCTTTACTGCTTTCCTACTCCTGCTGTCTACCAACTCCTTAAACTCCTATGTAGCTACAATAAAAAAATTATTACTCTGGGAAAAGGAAAAAAAAAAGGTTATGAAAATAGGAATCAGCAAGGCTAGGAAGAAATTCTGTACATATACAAAGGTAAATTCACGTGGCAACACTTATTTATATTTTCTGGGTTTTACTTCAGAACTATGAATTAACGTATCAGTATGTTGGCATTCCTGCTGGAGTTTTTGTCCCCCTTAAATTTAAGCAAACATGGCACATATGCATATACTGGGCCTGATTCTCATCTCCACCATGGTCCCATCAGGCCAAGGGGACAGAAGGCAGGAGTCAGCTGTAATAAATTCCATTTATGAAAAGCATACGTAGGTAGAACTCAATTCTTCCAGAAAAGAAACAAGACTTTTTTGTTTTATTTGATACAATCCACAATTGATTAACAACAGATTACAACCAGGCAGGTCTTGGAGATCTATCAGAACTGTACATCTGTCAGGGTGTGGTACCTCAGTATTCCCTGTTCTAATTCTAATTATATAGCAAGCAAATTTCTGGCGAGAATGTCCAAGATGTACAGGCTGAAATGCATGCAAGTGGATCAGGACACATGCAAGTGGCCACAAGAGTTACACAAAACAGATGGCATCTCCCAAGGCAGGGCTGAGGGTGATCTCAGCCCAGTAACTACCAACATTGTTTTCTAAACATACCTTGTGCCTCCCTTAGAGTGGTTCTTGGAAAATAAAGTTTTATTCTTTTCATCCTTTCCCTAACTTGTAGAACTTAATTAACTGAACTGCACAATTTTCCCAAACGTAATTGCTTTCTCAGAAAAAGCAAAAAAAAACCCCCAAAAACTAAGGAAAATAACGAAGGAAAAAAAGAAAAGAAGCTGCACTCCCTGCCAAAAATTATGATTTTGTTACTAGAAAACACAACTGGGATGGTAGAGGCCAAAGCTGAGGCAGGCTGAGAAACAACCGTACCACAACCAACAGAAAATGCAGGGGAGGGCTGAGGCAGGCGCAGAGAGAGCACCACGTACACATGTTGATACAAGCTGAATCCAAAAGGGAACATCGCTTCTTGTGCTAATGTATTCTTTTGAACTGTATTTGTCTGCCAGTGTAGTTAGCTACGTTTGTACAGAACATGCTGCTGTGGCCAAGGGTAGTCACAAAAATATATTTACCCCTTCATAGACAGGAAAAAAGAAAGTCCTTTCCCACAGAATACAGACCATGATAAATATTTAACTCTTTTACTGGAACAGCTTTATGCTACTGTGAAATACGCTGAAGACTAAGAAACTTCTATAATGCAAGGCATTTGGAAAACAAGTCATAATTAAAGAGCAAGGCATAGTACATTTAATGGAGTCAATCCATATTGTACACATATGACTTAACTTGATTTAACATAGTTTTTAGCCAATGGTACATTTATAAAACAACAAGCTTTGGAGAAATACACTTCATGTACATACTACTGATTTTATTACTAATTTTAAAAAACCAAACAACAACATTTTATTCATTATTTTATATAACAATTGCCTCTATGAACTTTTCTCCCTTTTTTTAATTATCATTTCCTCATATAGATAATGGACTTCTACCAATTTCTGTTGATTTTGAAGAAAACTTGAAAACATTGGGAAAAATCTTCAAGGACTGTCAGACAACAGTCATTACCAGAACAAACCCATGTGGATGAACATTTCAACCACAGTTTCTCCACTTAAGAGGAAACCAGTATCTCAGATCACTAAGAATCAAACAGGTGATTTTCATGACTGATACTAAAGTTTCATTATCTACCAATAAATGTTTACCACAACTGAGAACAGGTTGTTTGGCTTTAACCAACAAAAGCCTGAAAAAACCTTTCCAAAAACATAGCAAACAAGATTAGTCCACCACGTGAGAAGAAAGAGGAGAGCCTCTATCTGCTATATTTTCAATTAAGCTCCAACTCATAGTGAGATAGGGCATAGGCCTGTGCCTCTGCAGACACAGAGATTTTATTAATTGTGATTACAGCATGCTTTATTAAAAACCTGAATGAAGATTTGTTTCCCTGAAGCTCTAGCTTGCTAACAGCTCTGGGAGAAGGATGAATGACAGCATCAAACCTCATCAGCCCATAAATGAAGAATGCCAACAACTTGTCTAACCTGTAGATCAGAGGTTGCAGGATTCACTTGAATTAAAACAATTTGAATCTGAGCATTCCTTTAAAACAACAATCCAACCAACTTAAGCAACTTTCAAGGATGGAGAACCAAAGCCAACCCACTGCAACATTTAGAAGGTTGCTCTACTGGTCAGTCACCTTCACTGTCAAAATATTTGTACAGACTTTCTTTTCCCTCCATTATAATTTATTTCTTACTCCCTATTTTTAAAGGTCCGAGGTTATTTTAGGCACATAAGAGTACCAACCTAATACCACCTCACTTTCAGTCTCTGCTTCATACTCTGAAAAACCTCCTAACCAACAGGTCTTGCATCACTGCTATGTTCTGTGCAGAAACCAGGTGCAAATTCAAACCCAGCATTCAGCACCAGAAAACATCAGGCCAAGCAGGAAAGAGTGAAGAATTACAAAGCCGAGTTTGGCCAGAGGGCAGAGACAGAGAAACAAGCATGATAAGCTGTGGGGTTTAGGGAGAAAAAACCCATACACACAAACACTCCCCGCTCCAGTTCCCAGAAAATACAATGTTCGCGTCCAGTCTGGTGAACGCTATTTCCCCTTCTGCCTTCCACAGGGGCCAGCCCCAGCAAGTCATTCCTCAGGTGCTTCCAGAGTCACTGCGTTCACCGTCCCACACCGCCAGTACTCACTGTGCCGGGCACAAACACTTCCACAGACGGATTGCTCTGGACAGTAAAAACCAAAGAGCGGCTACAGGCAGCAGCAGAAAAGCCTGTTTCTGTGACCTCTCCCTCCCTAGTGTTTACATGGGAAGGATGGAATGCATAGAGCATGTACACTTGACTAAAACAGCTTTGCAAAGCCAGTCTCAAAACATGTCTTTCCCACGTTCTTGGGAGCTGCAGCTATTTAAATTATCATCTTGAAATATTAAACTCCTCACTTCCTTGTTTTAGCATTAAAAACAAAACGACAACAAAACAACTGGAAAAACATCCTTGACATGAGATGTTCCATGTTTGACCCATCTGACTCCAGCTCAGAGCAGGCATCCAGCACTGACACTCATCCCCATGCATAAACAGGGAACCCAAGGACATAACGGACAGCAAAAAACATCTGAAACTCCATGCAAACAATGGTACTTTTGGTACAAAGGAAAAGGACACAGTGGGGACACGACAGAGTTCAGGATGAAGGACAAGCCTGTGATACTGCAAAGGCAAGGTCTCCCTTCCCAAGGGTTCCTCTGGGGAATCACATCACACCTGTCCCCAGGATCAATTCTTAGCTCATCCCATTAACTTAAATGGAGTTATTCTAATGTGCACCGATGAGAGACTGAAACACAGCTCTTCAAAGTAAGTTTTATTTGATGTTTTCTTGTGTTGTGTTAATGCCAATAAACAGGAAATACTTTGCTCTCCCATTCTCCTGGGACATGTCACACTCCTCACACCAGATCAGCTGTCAAGAAGCAGTGACTGTTCAGCATGGGAAGGAGCATCTAGATAGCCACATCCACTCTGTGACTTGGCTACCAAGAAAGAAGGATAAGGATTGCAAAGAGAAAGTAGGTAGAAACAACAGTTTTGAGAAAAATTTAAACAAAACAAGGGCTCTGCATGGAAAAAAAGTAACTCTTTCTATAAGTCTATTACAGAAAATGTAATTCCAGCTTCACATAATTCCACAGGCCATGTGAGAATGAATCTCTAGTTAGTCTGAGACAGAATTTTCAATGTCTCAATACAAATCTGTTTCAGTAGAGAAAAATAAATAAAATATTGAGGAGCATTTGAAATGAATACCACATAAAAGAAAGCAAGAAAGACCACAAACAGAGGTTCATTAAATGATGTTCTCTTCCACACAGAAGCCTGAAACATGGAGAGAACTGGAAGCCAGATTTTTATCAAACCATCTCTGGAGGAAGTAGATAACACAACTCAGAAAATGGGATAAAGATTTGGGAGTGCCGTCAGCAGATTTAGGGAGAGGAAAGGGAAAGCACACAACCAGAAAAAAAAAAAAATCCCATGAGTGTAGACAGACTTCAAGAATATGGAAAACATTTCCAAGTGCAGACCTAGAATTAGACAGAGAGAGGTCGAGAACTTTTCACCCTAAGTGTCTTGCTTCACAGAGGGGAAAAGGCACAGGTGTGCCTGAAATACAGGAACATCTGGGCTTTGTTAAGTCGTAGTTATGCAAGCACTGATCATCTTAATTAACCAGGCTTTGAGAACTGTCAGAAGGACAAAGATTAATTCTGTTTAACTCCATGAATAACACTTTTTAAGAACAAAACGGCTCAGCCAGTGCAGTAGCTTCATCAAGAAAGATATACTTCTCATTCCCACAGGGATACCATAAAGAAAAGATACTGCATAAAAACTTTAAAGAAAAGATAAAAATGCACCTTCTATGAAGCAGTACCTTCAAAGAAACGTACATGACTGCAACTATGCAGATACAACTCATTCCTCAAAAAAAACCAAACAAACAAACAAAACAAACCAAACAAAAAAACCCAAACCCAACTCCACAACCCAGAAACCTAAAACTAGAATAAACCTTATGTCAGGATCTATTTTCTGTATGCTCAAATATTTTTTTCCCATGCTTCTGCTCACCAGCTTGCTGTATCCTCCCCCCTTGGGAAGCTGCCATGGCTATTTTCTCAGTGAGCCCCATGCCATCCCTTGCACATTCAGGACCACTGGCAGCCCTCTTCACAAAGGTACGTGTTCCCCTAGTAAGAACAGCCATCCTGTGAAGGAAAGGCCATTTCATTTACTGGAAAGCCTTTTCCAGTTTGGCCTGAGGAAACTTCTTTTCACGGCTGTCTGCCCAAATATCTCAAGTCTTGCATGCTTTACCCCTGCTCCAACCGCTCACCTAAACTACCTAAGAAAGGCTCATTTTCTAGTGTGCTTCAGGCACTCACATCACAGGCCAGGAGGAGCTGAGCCCTTTACACCCTCCTCCCTGAAGATGGATTGGAATTTCAAACTAGAGCTTAGTCTAAGACTAGCCATCCTGAGGATTTAATTCTGCATCTCCATATGTATTTCACACGGAGTATTCAGCAGAGATGCTATTTTCCTAAAGCTCTCTATCTTTCGTGTTTCTGTTTCAGTAGTTTTGGGAGCTACCTCTCTATTTCACTCTATCATCAGGGAACTGGGGACCATTTTCTGCAGTGAAACTGCTTTGTCCAACGCCCACGTTACCTACAAGATCACAAATAAGTTAGTAAATAGGACAAACAGCAGAGCTTCCCCATATCTATGTGTACACTGGCATTCACAGTCTCACCTGTGTTTCTGTGACCCATCAGTTTTGCTGCTCCATTTTGTTCTCTGATGTTTTTGTTAACCAGGTGTGAACACAGTGCCAACACATTACACTGCTTTGTTATCCAGCTATGGTGTTACTCAAAGTTTAACTTCAGTGAAGTCATGTTTAACACGCCATGAACAGAACCACCTTATGCATCGAATCCTGCCTGCCTGTTAAAATCCAGAGTACACCTTCAAGCAGACCTCTGCCACGACACCTTCAGGTTATTGCCCTAAATTTGCATTTATGTCAGTCAACCAGAATTCAGGGTTTCTTCCAGTATGGCACTGGTATTACTCCATTGTATTTCTATCTAAATGTTATGCCACTAAGTTCATCTTTGAAGCCAACTTTCATGGATTTGACCAGTATTGACAAAGAAGTGTTTAATTACTTGTTCTGCCATAAACACATTTTTAATAGCACACTACTCTTTTTTTCTAAACACTTTGAAGCTGCACAGGGAATAAAGCATTACCCAAAGAATGGACATAATACAGAAGCAAAGCTCAAAGTATTATAACATTACACATTTATAAAAACAGCATTCAGCCACAATAAATACTACGGCACTACAGTACAATACAGACCCATATCGCTTACAAGATTAACACAAAGGTTTTTATCAGATAAAATTACTTTAGAAAGTTCATATGTGTGATATTTTCTCTTACATTACACATGAAAATATCAAGACATTAATGCATAATAAAATATTAAAACAATAGCAGCTTTGCACACTGTATTAGCCTGGGCCTGTAAGGAACTATCTGACCAACACCAGCAAGACTATGTGCTCTAGCTAATAATCTGCACAGCTACACACATGAAAAGGCCTTCCCCAGCTTTTCAGGTGCCCTTATCTTAGTTTTTAGGGCAAGGAAAGGGAGTTCATGTGCTTTACAGATTGCCTGGACCAACAAGACCCAGGGTTCCCAAGGATTACTGTCCTTGCAGTCACACAGCACAACAGAAATTGGCAGCAATAGCTGGAGAAGGAGCTGGAGAAAGGGCAGGTATTTTGAAGGACGGTCAGAAGCATGTCATTTAGGAATGCGAGAGGGCAACTGTCCTTGACATTTGCAAACTGGCAAGCACTGTACAGCAGTGTCCAGGCTGCAAATATAAAATACTTTAAGTACTGCAGCCAGAGTTCAGCAGTTGTTCCCTATTTGGTCACTCAGAACTCGGTGTCTTTAAATAAATACTTTTAGAAACTACAAATGTACCAATGAGCATGTCCAGCTTTTGCAAGACACCAAATATCCTTCAAACACCCTGTGGCTAATGTTTTGCCTTGGACTCTGGCTATCCATTGTCAATGTAATAAGAAGTCCAAGCATTTAAAAAATGATAAGTCTGGTTTACAAGAAAGTGATAAAATTTAAATGTTTGTGCATGTGTGTGCACATTTATATACATAGACACTAGAATCACTGTGCACACACAAACACAAGGGGCTCAGAATTCTTTGCCTTCCCATTTCTGAATTTTTGTGAGCAACTGGGACATGACTTCAAACTTCTCTATCTTAAAATATTAAATTAAAAAAAAAAACAAAACACACAGACATACAGAAAGGAAAGTATGTGTCTCACACCTAAACATCAAGAACAAAGACCTTCACAGTAACTACTGTGTAACTCACGGTAGGAGCTACCAGTGCTGCATGAGAGAAACAATTTTCTCAGTTTTCATCATTACCAGACACATTCCTCAAGGCGGGATGAATAAAATTCTACTGACAACTGCACTTCAAACTGTATACAAACTTTGACTTGGCAATACTGTAGTACAGAAAAAGAAGGGGGAAAAGCAGTAGTTATTCCTCAGAAACTTACTAATGCCAGGATTTAGTGTACCCATAATTTTATTGCCTGAAGCCTCTACTGAAAAGGCTCTTCCTCACATGGGAAGGGGGAAAAGACAATAAAAACCAGAGGACAGAAGTAGGTTACATGTAAACATTATCCATTTAACCTGCTAATGGCAAGCTCTGTTGTTATATTTTTATCAATGCTTTTCTGCAAATTACTTTTATCAGTGATAATTTAGCTTTTATTTCATTATCTGGCAGAGCAGACAAAAGGAAAACAGATTTGTTTTACAACAGCTCCAGCACTTGCTCTGTCCATTAACATTGACAGATGAAGGTAAATTAAAGCTCTTAGACCACATTTTCAGCATATGTGGCAATGAGATCACTCTTTCTAACCAATATGTGTTTCTAAAGGAGAACAGATTTCATGCTAATGCTTTCATTTTCTCCACACAATTAATCCAAGTTTTTGTATTTTCATAGTTCATATTATTTCTCCATTCAGTTCTATGTGCTTCCAAAAACATCTCAGGACAATCAGGGAGAATCAATATTTTAAACAAGGAAAATACTACATTTCAGTCAGCTGAAGTGTGAAAGAGCACTTTCCCTCCTTCCAGTTTTCTTAAGACCACAAAACCACAGAGAAGTCGTGCTTGATTAAAATAATAAATATGCATAAAGAACCCTTGGAGGACTTTATTTTGTTCAGTGCTCCTCTTCCTCCTTTTTTTAGCAATGTTTTCAGCTATTCTACTTACTTCAGTAGAGGTAAACAGATTGCTTTATAACTTTCATCTAAAATAATAAACTTATTTATAGAAGCTAATGTAGCAAGCCAGCTGTTCTGGGCAAACAGTGGACTCTCCATTTAAGTGATAGTATAATGGCTTTGATTACAAACAATTTTGCAAGAATAACAACAAAATATTATGGACTGCTCTAGAAGTGCAAGTAATTAGTCATTAGTCATAACCATTCTACTAAATAATACAATCACTTCTTTTGTGAAATATCCTTTCACTTTGACTTAAAGAAAAAGTGGTATTAGAAAACCAGAATTTCAAAGTCTGAACTGACAGCCACATATATTGTGGCTTGCTTTGAAGAACACTTGTGTTACCATTAAAAAAATATATTCTTTAATTGTACATATTTGGGATAGTTTCAATTTGTGATATACAATCCACATAAAAAGGCTCTTTCTCAAAGGCAATAAATAATGTCATTACCACTTGTTCAGTCTGAAATTGCTTCCATAACTCAAGCATAAACATTTATTAACATATAATGCAAAATTAAAAGCTAGTAACGAAGTATTTCAAAGAAAATATATTCTGCTCTGTAAATGCAAAATTAAAGAGTTCTGCTACCATAATTTCTTCATTGAATATTCAGGTTTGTGACAAATTACCCCAACACTGTTAAATGTCTTTTCATTTTCTAATAAACTCCTTGGCTGTTCTTTGAATAAGATTTTTTAAAGCCTCAGATAAATTTAATTTTGTTTTTATGTCCCTTCAGCAAACATTACATGACCAATTACAAATAAATGTTACTGCTGGGGCAGGTCACACTGATGAAAATAGATTAATATTAAAGCACATGGAAATCTGGAAGAACAAGAAAATACTTCTTGGACTACCACCAAGGCAATTTTAAAGCACAAACATAAATATAATTTAATCATTTCCTTACAAGCAGCCTTCTCTACAGGGCTCTCAAAGAAATGACAAAAATGAAGTGTCAGAGCAAGTATTTTAAGAGGACCTTTACTGAGATGGGGGAGGAGGAAGAACATGGTATTTTAACCAGCTTTCCAGAGATGAGTCTAAATCAAGCTCTTACGAATCTTCCCTGTCATAACCCACTACAGAGGTCAAAGGTTGAAGCTTTCCCAGAGGTTCACTGTGCATAACAAACACTAAAAGTTCCTTAAATTTAGTTTATATAGAGCAGCAGAAGTGCTGTGGCCAGTGACATGCCCTACAGTCCCATTAGTACTGCACAGGGCATAAGCAGGGCAGGCAAAAGCACAAAATGGCCACATTTTCAACCACTGCCAGTACTCACGTGTGCACAAGTTAGTGCTTCTTACACTCTTTAAAAGGACAACAAAACAAATCCCTTACTGCAAACATTAGACATATCTTGCTATAAATAGGGTATTTTTTCCTAATGTATTATAATTATTTGTGAACTATTACTAAGCTTTACAGAGGGACTTGGGGGTGCTTACATTTTTTATTGTTTTGAGCAGAGGTCCAGTGAATAATTTTGAGTAATCTGAGAGCTCTGCAAGCTGGACTGGAGCAGCAAGTTCAACACCCTGCAGCTAAGCTGGGGGATGCCTGGTGGGAGCTTGGCCACTCGGCCAGAGCTGAAGCCCTTGGCTCTTGTGCTTGGCATCTGACCCGTACGCTATTTCATGCCTATAATTTATCTTAAAACAACATCGGGGAAATCAGTAGGAGAGGGAAGGCTGCTGGATGTGTGTGCTGAACTGTTCAGGAACCTGCCATTCCAACTACACTTAGGACTCACTCTTCTAATACTACCTCCAATCAAACAATAAAATAAAATTAAGACAAAAAAAACCAACCCAAAAACAAAAGCCAACAAACCACTTTAACTTTTTGAAACACTTAAAAAAAATAAGTGTCAATATCATGGAGGTGGTTCCAGAAGAAGCCATCAGCATGATCAGAAAGGCAAAGAGAAGCTACTGAGTTTCACAAGGCAGTGTCATCATCAGCAAGCTCAGCATAAGGAGATTTTTTTCTGTCCCAAGCTGTTCATACAGCACTGGGGAAGAACAAAGGGACATTAATGATGCTGTTGCACGTCCTGCACAGCCTGACCAGCAGCAGGGAAGTGTCAAAGAGCCTGAGGCCACCAGGCTCTTGCTCCACCAGGCGTCCCATCTATAGCCACCCACCACCCTCAACATCTGCTGTGGGCACATGCGTTCTGCAGAAGCCGGCAACAAATACTTGAAGAAAGCTGGGTTTTCACAACATGATGCAAATGAGAATTTAGCTGGTTTGTGAATACAGCTGGTGCCCATAAACCTATCTTTTTCACACTCAGGTGATCTTTGACATTACCGTGCCCTACAAATACGTACAACTTGTTTGGCACACAATGTTTCAAAAACAAGAACAGCTTTGTAATTATGGCTTTGCTTTGTATATAAGTAGTGGTAACCAGAAAATATATTTAAGGCAATTTGCTGCATATGCAATTCTATCAAGCACATACACATCCCTCTCCTAAACAGAGTCTATTTGCCTTCATTAACCACCCTGGTGCCTCCCAGCTCTTTGGAGGACACATAACCATCTCTCTTCATCACTCCCTGCCTACACCAGAACTCTCCTATCTGTCAGGGCCTCACTCTTTTTCCTTTGACATCTCAAAAGTCTCCACCACAGACTTTATAACTTTTAAATAGTAACAGATGTATAGAAGAGTGTCAGCATCTGCATATGCTAAGTGCCTTCAGTTCCTCAGTGAAGTCACCCTACAGGAAGCAAATGCAAATTACTGCCTTCCAGACGTAAGGCACGGTCCTGGGGACCTTGTTATTAAATCATTAACCTTCGCCTTTCATTTTACCTATGTTTTCAGTATTCAAATGTTGCTTGAAATAGACAAGCTTAGTATTTCCCCATGCTGCAATTTGTTACCAAGTACTTCACTCCAATGATTGAACAGTGACAAACAAATGAGAGTACCAGTTTTTAAGCAACAAGAAAGCAGTTAAATAATTACTGCGAAAGTTAACAACGGTGTCCCCATAAAACCTTGAAAAATCTGTTTATCATTCCTATGCAACCCCTAAACCAAGATTTTCAAAGAGCCCTAAATACCATTTTCTCTGCCTTCAAGGCTATAGCTCTGCACCCTACTGATGCTCCAGTTTATCAGGAGATGATGCTAGCCATGGCTCGTATCTTATCTCTGTAATCCCCCAGAGTTAGGCCAAGGCTAGTGTTGTGCTACGGGTATGTAAAAATGTGCTTTGCTGTGGAAAAAAACTACATTTAATCTGGTGAAAAGGCTGAATAATTGATATGGAATCATTATGGTTGCTAGTATCAAATGTTTGTTTTCCTCGAGGGAAAAAAAAAAAGGCAAAACAGAGTTTCATAAGAGCCCTTATCTATTAAATATCAGACTAAAAGTTGGTTCATGCACATATTAACAGATATGCAACGATGAGATGTCTGGTCAAAAAGCACACGTTACCGAATTCAGTGGGAGGGGGTTTCGCTGTTCATTTGGATAGAGCGAAAGTAAAGCTGGTTTGCCCCTTCTTCAACCTTTCTATCCTCTTGGTGTATCCTTGCCTCCAGAGGAATACACAGAAATATCCCTGGTGGGCAAGGTGAGGGGCTGATGCACCTCCTCATCAGCCCATTTCAATCAGGAGACACTTCCAAGAAGGACACAGAAATCAGAGATGCTCCCCCAAAACATTCCCCCATCCTCCTTGCCTCTCAGCCTTCACCTGAGCACCAACCCCAAGGAAGTCTGTTCAGTCAAACCTCCAGCAGCAGCTACGGATGCTTTTGATGCCCGAAGTCCGGCACACACCCAAGCCTCAGCAAAACCCTTTGAAACTGCACACTGTGGCAAGCCAGCATGACACTCAAAAGCTGAACTGCTCATCAGCCTTCATGGCCCATGGTCCTGTCCTGCCAGCCCTCCCTTTGGGCCAGCAACCCCCTGCAGTCTCCTCAGGAGAAAGCGACACTGGAGAACAGAGCTCCCTCTGGAAGAAGGGCAGAGCCCGTAGGTTCCTTCCCAGCCCCCAGGAGCATCGGTGCTGCAAATGCCTCCTCCACCCAAAAGACAGCCTCGCCAAGCCTCCAGGGGCTCTAGCAACAGCAAAAGAAAAGTGTGCCTCTTGTCCTCTGTTAAGGCTCCCTTTGCATTAAGCTTTTCTTTCTAAAATGTTCCCATACTTATTAAAGCAAACAAAAAAAGTTTTGGGTTTTTCTTTTGCTACTTAGAAAAACTGAAGTGTGAACACTGTATAAGATGTCACTGTTCTTTCTGGGACTTCTGTGTCAACATTTTGAAAAGGTGCATTTTCATAATTTTTATTGCACAGCCTCATATCCCCATCGTATCCTAATGCTTTGAAAAACTCAAACAAAAAAAACCAATACATCATAAGCAACAGTTAACATTTACTGTTCGCTTCTGCTTGTTCTGACAGATCTGTCAACCACACACCTTTTCAGATCTCCATTTTTTGTAGTATGCCTAAGACTATACTTCCTCACCATAGCATATGCTGGGTTTTAATGTTAATTTTACTCTTCTTTCATTTCACTTTTTCAAACCACATCCATTTAAGTTTTTAAGCATACTTAAACATACAAATGTACTAATTGTTGTTATTAGACCTATTCCCTAAGAGACAAAGTACACTGAATTACTACATCAGGCAGTAGAAGCTCTTCCAAAACTCCTGAGGTCCTCAGTACTTAGTGAGACTGGATTTTATAGTATCCATTAAAACTGTTGTTACACACCTACAGCATTCCCTCGTGCACAAGTCCCTAATGACAGCATACAAGTTACACTGCATGAGACACGGCATGCTCTGCTGTAATGTCACAAGGCTGGCTTTCCCTGCTGACAGACTGCAGCCTCTGGGCAAGTGTCATTAAAAAAAAATTTTAATTATAAGAATAAACTAAAATAAGCATCGGCAACTCTTTCTCAACAGCAATACCTGTATGAGAAGTCTCTCATTCCCCTCTGCACACTACCTGTGAAAGAGGTTCACAGAGTTTCCACTTTGCCAGCTGCAGAACACAGTTCATGAAAAGCACCCTAATGCTCTTTGACACTGTGAGCATAACCCCATTTCTGCCGTTTCCAGTAAGCCTTTATGCAGACTCTTCTCTAGATAAGTTTATTCTTGCTCCTGTAAAAGTTCAGCCTGAGAAACACCGAGCCAGCTCTTCAGCTTCAGGAAGGGGCAGGCATGCAGGCTGAAAATAGTCGGTGTTAGGCGAGCTGCTCCCTGCTGCCTTTATCTGTGAGCACAGGCATTTGCACAGCGTGTATCTGCCCTAACACATCCTCCAGAGGAGCGCAGTATCTCAGCGCACCAAAAGCCAAGTGACGGAGACTGCTGTACCCCAGAGATGCCTATCGCTCCTCTCCTGCGGCGGACACACGCTGGATGGGCCATCAGTGTCCTTAACACCAGCCTGCATGGGGCTCCAGACGTGGCCGTGTCCTCAGCTGCCCAAGGGACACAGGGTGTTCCCCAGCTCTGGAAGCAGATTACTGTGTACAACTACACGCGTGTTTACTTGACTGAGATCCATATTTAGACATGTACACACATGAACAATCCCGAAATGTTTACTGGGACAAAACCCCCATTGAATACAGCACGTATCTGTCTGCCTGTACAGCTGAAGATTAAACCCTCCAACCTTCTGTAGGGCCCATTTGCACATTTATAAATCATCAAAGGAAAAAGAAAAGCGAACACGCCCAGGTGACCACGGATCCCTCCAACACTTGGCTACATTTGGATTCAGAAAGCATGTGTGCCTTTTTAACATTGCTGAAAGAAGGACTAAGGCTCAGCCCACCTTTTTTGAACATGAGTTTCTAAATCTTGTTATACTATATGCTGAATAAATTTCTAGCTCAGACTTTATAAACCAAAAAATTTTTTCTGAAATTATTTTAAATTATTTACACTGGGGGGGGGGGCATATACTTATTAAGAGAAATGGACTGTCAGGTCCTAAAATATCTCTGTAACTGCTTCCATTTGGAGAGAAAATCCATCTTTATTGACAGTGAACTGTGCTCTCCAGCTGGCTAAGCACTGCACAGCCCAACACCTTTAGCAATTCTTATGCTTCTCCTCTACTCTTAGGCCAACCCCAGGCTCAGTCTACTTCTACCATACAATTCATATTTGTATGGCTTATCCAGGACTCCAAACCCATCACTGAGGAGCAAGCTTGCTGCTCTTCTCCACCACTGCTCAAAACGTGTTGAGGTCAACCCGGTTTATTTGGCAACCATGCTTCTAGAGCTTTTTGGCCAAGCCATACCAGGATTTCTGGTTTGCATCCATCTGTCAAAAATGCAGTACATGTAATACAAACCCCCCAGAAGTGCTGGTATTCCCAACACTATAAAATGGTTTGCTAGATGACAGTAGTATCGCCACTCTATTACTCTGACAATTCTCCAAGCATTGTATTAGCTGGACTGTTGCCATTAAGATGTTGATCCTAAGAATACAAAGTAATAAACCATTTTTAAGTGACCAGGAAAGCTGCCTCATAATACACATTAACCAGTAAAAGTTTATTTTCCATTAAATTAATTAGATTAAAAGACAGTGTTGCAAGGAGTCATGTGTAGGCAGCATGACTTCTTCTATGTCAAAGTTACTATGACAACTGGATAACCTGGATTCACAGAAATTTTGATGGTACGAGACGATTTAAACAGAATCTCCCATAACCGTGATGACTAAGTAAATTCTAATGCTTTCCCTTAAAATGATTATTCTGTTTCTTCAAAGCAGGTAGCATTTAACTGGAAGATCATACACGACCTAGGAACTATAACAGAAAAAATCAGTACAGTCTATTGAGTAAGTTTACAAACATACTGAAGTGACTATTTTGTCATCTCTACTCTTCGGCTTTTCAACGCCATGCCAGGAACAGGTTTGCCAAAGAACATGAGTAACATTTTGAAAACTGTGTTTAAAAGGGAGTTCTAGAAAGTGTCAAGTTAGACAAACATCTTTCTGAAAATGAGTTACTGACAAAGCTCTGTAAGTACACACAGTGTTCTATGTATAACTACATGCGCAAACACAAATATTCAGAAAATAATCAGCATAAACACAGTGACATGGCACAAGCGGCTATGAAATACACTTTCAAAATGCATATACAAACAATTCAGGGTAGGTAATGGTAAACATTAATAAATATACTTGCTTCAAAAATAATGCAAAATTAATGCATATCTTAACCACAGACAATTGCAGAAACAACTTGTGTGAAAGCATTAAAAAAAAAAAAATCACCAGAATGAAAATACTATTTTCTAAAACTCCTTCCTGAAATTCCTATCATTGTCTTTAATACTCTGGATACCTGGAACATGTTTTCAAGGCAAATGTAAAGATTTCTCACCGAGGGACTATTAGCAATAAAAATTTCAGAGTGCTCTGAAAACATGCTTTCATTGGGTGCTGCCTCCCCCATCCTTAATCAGCGCCTGTATTTGCTACAGAAATCAGAGCCACAGCGGCACGTATTTCAAAGGTGCAGTCAATCTGAGTCGTGCCTCGCGCTTATCTCGTCACGAGGCTGCAGCAGCCAACTTTATTGCCTTCAGCCATGTCAGCACGGACATACGCCCCCGCGGCCGGCGGCTTCCCCGTGCGAGGGTGCTTCCATTGGCGTCGCCACCAGGACGCCTCCTGCCACTGCCATGGCTCGGCCGCACGTTTGCAGGACTGGCCTTTTAAAAAGTCGACCGTATAAACTGGGCAGTGACCAGAATGAGCCGCAGTTATACAAGAAGCAAGGAAATATTATGCAAGACCACAGGAAGTCAGAGGAGACAGCATTCTGGGCAGGCCTGGCAAGGAGTCTGTGTGAACTTCAGCTAACAAGCAAAGCTCGGTCATTGGCGCCAAATTCAGCAGAGAACATTCCCAGTACTGCAAAGGATAACACTCCCCATGCTTTTGCCAGTGGGCTGCGTTCCAGGACGCCATGTACCTGATGAAACGCAGATAAACCCGGGTCTTACTTTTTGCCAGGTTTTCACTTATTTTTAAAATTTGAGGCATATTTTGGTCCAACACTTGTTAGAAGTGGCAAATGGTTTGTTTTCACGGCTTTGCTAATAGATCACTTGCTCTTACACTCCCTGTAATTTCAACTACAATAAGTGACCTACAAAGAAAACGTCTGGCAGAAGCCTCATTTTTTCCACACATCTTGCCCATCTCTACCTCAAGGCTCTCTGCTAATAGGATATGTGAGGATTATGGATTCCTTTTCCCTTAGCATTTTGGAATGACCTCTGAAAATACGCTTGGTACGAAATGATGACACCTACCTTGCACATAAATATACTATTTTAGTCCGGTTCAATGTCAAAAGTAATTGTTTGGGGGGGGGGGGCTTTTTTGTTTTTGGGTTTTTTTTTTTGTTTTTGTTTTGTTTTTAAATTTTTGAACGCTACCTCACACAGATCCTAACTGGAGGAGACATCCATTAATATTCAGAAAACTTGATTTTCAAAATGACTGAAAAAATTTGCCTTACTTTGGTAAACATTCATTGTCTAGAATACATGACTTCAGAGAGGTTTTATGGTTTGTTCCAGGATTCACCTTTAAAACATCAGTGATAAAATGTTGGAGATGGAAATACAGTTTTAGGTTCACACACACACAGCCAAATAGGCAGCACAGCATGCAAAGTCTTACACAACACAAAACAATTACCAATTGTGATGAGAGTAGACAAAGCGTTCTCAAGATAATCTATTTTATGTTTGTAATCACCCTAAAAAACACACAATAGCACTCTCCTTCCAGCAAATACATAATACAAACAAAAACCAAACAGTAGTACTGCCTCAACTGGGGGAAGTGATTCTGAGAAGTATAAGAGATCTTCAGTAGATACCAATTGCCAAAGCCAATGAACCGATTTTAAACATTTTCATCATTACCTTCACTTATGGGAACAACAAACATATGCAACTCTTAACAGGAGATTCCCACCTTCAACACATTTTGCACATGAAAATGTTCCCATAACCTACTGCTTTTGAAAAAATCATTAAACAAGCACCGTCACAACACAGGAAAGTGAAAATGTTAGTGGTGACAACGCCTTCATTGTTACTGCCAGCACAACAATGCCCAAAATTAATCATAACCCTGACAACTGACACCAACGCACACACAGTTGGACCCCTCCAACCAAAACAGATCTTTCTACAGCTGGATCCAGAGTCATAGCTGTGGAGAAGACCAGCTGTTTCTCCAGTTGAAGTCTGAGATTCCTGTTCAGCAGAAACAGGTCTAGCTGAACTTCTGAAGGCCCAAGTGAAGGATGCATTGGTGGTTTTAATGTGGCCAGTCTAAAATAGCCCACAGTATTGAGCGTTAGTATTAATCATAGTAGCACAGCAGTTTCTTCATCCAAACCAGTAAGGTCTAAGCACACTGAAACACTCAGAAATGCCCAGAGTAGGAAAAGCATTTTATCTGTATCTATTTCTGCCAAATAGTAAGGCAAATGTCTCACAGTAAGTTTTTAAAACACCACAAGGGTTAACTAGTGAACCATGCTACAAAGGCAACAAGCCTTGTGCCAACAAGGGCACTAGCAAAAACACACTCCTCCAGATTCTGCAGACTCCTGGTGGATCCTGCAACCTGTGACACAGTGAGCTGCAAGCATTTAGCTGGCTGGCACCTGGACTTTTTCAGCCATAGGAAGTCTCTCATCTCTACAGGGAAATGTGCTTGTGGCTGCAACTTTTCCCTGAAGCCATTACAACACCTACTCCCAGGTATGTAAAACCCTTAAGATCTTTACAGCTCTGTCAGAAATGGAGATAGACACACTGTAACCATGTAAACCTTGATTCCTTAAGGAAACATGCTAGAAGGGGATAATTCATCTAATCACTGCCTCATAAAATTTCGTTTGATTTCCAAGTACTTCACTGAGCCATAATCCTTCTCCAAACTTCCTATATGCAATTCATATTCACCTACAGCAAACTATAATATACCTACAACCACACAATAAGCACAATAAGGCATTTACTTCCTCCGAGGTGGAGAGGGAGATGTTTTGACTCTCAATAACAAGCGTATCTCTAGGTTGAGGCCTTCTCTTTATTTTCTTTCAGTACACTGACCTCATATTCCACAGCTTCACTGAAATGTCTCCTGGGAATGTGGACAAACTAAATACTTTTAAAAACAGAGTGCACAGAAATATATTTGCCCACCAAATATTCCTTCTTACAAGTGTAAATCAGAACTGACTTCCTATACAAGTGACAGTGTAAGAACAGATGCCTGTTTTACTTTCCTGCCTTACAGAGGTATTTCATTTGCTTCATCTGCCAGCTAAGAGAAATACACCCTAGGTGAAATGACCATGAAACAACCTTTTAAGAGGGATGAAGGTTTATATCACGCACAGTTGACACTGTATTTTCCTCAAAGGCATTTTCACAAAACAGTCCCCAGAGGTCTGAGGCAGGAACTGAACTCCATTTTGATAAAAGTTCTAGATATTATGGAGCTGGAGTTTTTTTTTGTACAAAAGCCAGAGCACTCCAACTGTTAAGTGAGGTACAAAGAGAAACTTAGGAAACCAAATCACCAGGAGCACACTACTCAACAAATAACTCAGTAAGCTTTTTCCACAGCTGTAACCTACTCAAAATGCAATACCACATGAAATAATTTTAAATTTGCACTGTATTCATCACATGACTCCCTCCAAAGGAATGCTCTATAATGACTTCACGTTGGCACTGTTTCTTCTTAAAAGGTTTTAAGAGGTCAGATGGCAGGCGCTCTTCCTCTTTCAGCTCTGCCTTTAGGTGGACTTCTGCTCCACATTAGCCATCACTACACCCAAAATCCTTACTGTGACCTGCAATGCAGACTTTGCTCCCTGCTCATTTTATTCCCAGGTTAGAAGAGGTTTGAAAAGTCCCTATTTGAATAAGCACCACTGGCTGTCATCTGCTTCCTTTAAAATACTTTTTTTTATAAGTGTCAGAAAGCAATAGTGCTGGTCACTCTGGTTCATTGCTTCATATTTGCCTTTAGAGAAGCTGGAGTTTAGTTACCACATGTTTACAGTGACATTTTGGTTTGAGGGGCGGGGGATGTTGTCCTAAGATTTGGCAGGCAAAGGGAAAGAAGCAGTGTTTTACAGATAACACGTCTTCTTGCACTATCTTCTTCAGGGCCTGCGCACACAGCATGCAAAGTTGCCAAGTCTGTATAAAATGTTACACTTTTCTCACTGTTCCTTCTTTACACCGAAGACTGTGTGGGCTCTGTCTTCAGGCCCACCCTGGCACCTGCATGCAAGAGAAGCCTTAACTGAATGAAGATCCACAGGCTTCAATCTCTGTGAATTAGGTTGCGTTTGCTGACCTTTAAACCCACGTCACATTAACCCTGTATATCAGCACTGCTCTACTTTCTTATAGCTCTCAGTTCAAAGAAAGTGAGAGCAAACAATTGCCAGCTGAAACCCTGCTGAACTCTCCATCTGCAGAAAAGACTGGTTTTGTTGTGATAGTCAAACCCTCCTTTCAACTCTTACTGCCCGCGGGTTGCTCACCTGCCTGCTCCGTGATGAAATCTGAGAGAATAAGGGGTTTTATCATCTCTGAGATGCTTTCAGGGTGTTGCAATGCCCTGCTGCCGCTGCCACCAACACCCCACCTTCTCAACTGCTTGAGGCATCTAAATTGCACATGGATCTTATATGACAGGAGGGACAAATTCAAAGGTGAAGCAAATGAAGGCGTAGGTCACCCATCAGCACGTGGGTGTAACCTACATATTGAGGATAATATGGAGTGGTGCAGTAAAGAGAGCAATTTACCAGGCAATGTAAGAGTGAAGATAACCAAACTCCTTCCATTTGACAACCCCCTATTAAAGCATTTTCAAGTCAGGTTTATCCCACAAGTTTCTTGCCAACATATCTACAGCATTGTGTTAGGCATAGAAATAAAAAGTCCCTATTTTAAAAAGTTTACAGTCTAAATAAATAAGACACACAAAGACTGGAAGGAAGGACGTACTACCATCCCGGTTTTACAGACTGGGGAGCCAGGATAACTCCAGTGATCAGTCACACCACAGCTTCCAGGCTACATTATCAACGCAATGCCCTGAGCACCCCACAGAACAAAGAGCTGGGCTGAGCAAAGGGCTTTCAGAGAGGGTGTGGAGGGGAAAGGAGACAGGAGAAGCAAAGGCAGAGGCCAGAGCCACTTGCTGAAGCTGCCGTTCAGCAGCCAGGTCAGCAACCAGAATCGACTTTCACAGCCAGCTCTACTGAGAGTGGCAAACAAGCTCAAGAGACAGAATCCAAAACATGATTTTATTCAGCTTCGCTGCGCTTTGGCCCAGGTCCCCATGCCAGAGAGGCTTTGTTCAGGCCAGTCATGCAGCTGACAAACAAAAGTAGGGTTGGGGGGTTGGTTTTTCTTAAATGGGAAATAATGGCTGTTTTGAAAGACCAGCATTAAGTTTCCCTCAAGATATCTGCACTTGCTTCTATTTCATTTTCAAGCCAGCACATGCCTAAGCAAACGGGATAGTCCCCTTTTGTGAATCACTTGGAACATAAATAAGGCTTTGCTGTTACGTAAAAGCCAGTAGAAGCGTTAAGACAACTTGAACACAGAAAGGATGTTCCCATAAAAACATCCCTCTGATTAGTAATGACAATAAAAACATCCTTCAAATCACTCACAGGGAAAAAAAACCCAAGAACCAGATTTATTAACACAAACTGATAATCTTACAGCTGCAGCAAAAAAACAGCCCACCTGCGCTGAACCAAGCTGTGTTCCCTCAGTGAAATGAGAAATCTTTCACTTAATCACACACATAAAAGTGCTGCATTAAGCGATAAAGGGGATAAACATCCCCAAATGTCTACCCTCCCTTAAAAGTGTTAGTAACACTGTTTTAAGACCAAGCATCATCATCTGTCTTGGTTAGATAGGGCATTGGTTTCCTCCTCTGAAAGCAAAAGTCAGCCGTCTCATGTGCAAGAACTGCCAAATTCCAACTCTCTGCATTCTTTGATGTGCAAGACAACCTTAGAGGACAGTGGGAAATGTGTCTCCCAGGCCAATATGGGGATACTGGAAGAAGTCAACCAAGAGCCACATTTGTCATGGCTCTCCTTTGCGACAGAGGAGGAATGGGAAAAGCCATCAGTAGGCAAAGCCTCGCCGTTCTTCCAACACCTTATGGTAGAAGGCAACATGCAGAGGCTATTCAAAAATGCTCACCTTTTCCCAAAGGCTCTCCACCTTCACTGCACTAGACAAATGCAGCTTTTCCAGAAGAATCATCTGGTGAAAACTATAGGAAAATACCAAAAGTATTTTCACCCATTTGCAATCTTCCCTCACAGGTTATGAAACACAGTGGAGGCAACTGAGACCATCAAAAAACAATCCTGGAGTGGAGTTTAGCTGTAACTGGTCACTGGATTTGTATTCCAGAGAAATACTGCCTAAGGAGTTGTGGCATAATAAAGCCACTTAATGTTGAATTTCTTCTCACACATCCACATATGACACTGACATTTCATAGATCATTCAAAAGCCATTTTTGTTCTAAGCAAACTTTCTATCAGCTTTAAGACACTGCTCATCATAAATACCTCAGAGTCTGAAGATACTGTCATTGCCATAGCTAACCAGTTTGTTATTTCATCATAATGCCATACAAAAATCTAACCAGGAACAACAATGCTTATCATCTCAGAAGGCACTTGCTATTTGCAATGACTTTTGGATAAAAATTGCACAGACAACTAAAAGTTGGGCACATTCCTAGCAACATTCCCCATTTACAAGTGTAGAAATACAGAGCAGGGTTGTTTTCTTAATGTCACATAGATCTTTGAAGTATTTTGACAATAAGTACCCAATAATACCTAGAATTTACTGGCAGAGAGGGTGATACAATTGTGAATGGACAGGGCTTGAAGACCAACAGCAGCCAGAGAATGTCCCAAACACAATGGCTGAATAGGGTTGCTTTGTAGTTTATCATACAAATGCAAGTGCAAACGACTACAACTGTGATACCAAGAGTTTAAGCACCTTTTTATGGCAGTAAATACCTTAGATATGTTAATGGTGAAACAAAATACAAGGAATGTTCTTTAAAGCATACTTCCACCACCTTTATAAAAGCTGCCTAATAACCATCCCACTTCATACTTGCTTCAGCTTATTATATAAGCAAACATTTATCTTACAAGAGCATGAATATATCTTACAGGAAGAGTATTATATAGTAAATTTTGAACACCATCAGACAACTTGTACCAAAATTATGAGGTCTTAATGGATTTTTTCCCATGCAGGTTAAAAAAAGTTCATAAGCCTCTGACACAATAAATTAGCACCAGCTTTCCCCTTTAGGAAGAGAAGGACAGGATGCATTTTTAAGATTTAATGCAACTTATTAAGGCCACTGTACTGGGTTCTTAAACTGAAGCCATTCAGCAAACCACCTTCTGTGAATTAAATAACATACGTGTATGTAAGGGATTCAGAGGCTGACTAGGTAAAGAAAACACATGTACTAGGCCAAAGGTGGAAATCGCCTGGGATGACTATATTTCAAGATATAATAATATCTGCTACTTAAAGCAATAGCTTTCCTGAGAAAGGCAAACATTTCTATCTCTCAGCATACGCAGGCAGGTTTTTGAGAACATGGCTCTGAAATTATCAGTCCTTTGAGAACAAGTTAGAAATTCTGCAACATGCTGTTTTCATCTCTCCCATACTTTGACTTTATTGTTTGTCCTATCAGGAGCCAGTGAGGGATTATGGAGGGCCTTGCTATGTTTTTAATTATACTACAGTCTTTAAAAAGCTGTTCACATAACCAAAGCTAGAGAAGACCTTTGTCATTGCCAAGTCACACTTCCTGCCTAGCCCAAGCCAAAGGCGAATAAGTATTTTCATCAGACCCGGTAACTTGTCTAAGCAATTGCAGTTTTTAAAGGACTAGGTCTGTTTTGAGTTCAAGGCCTCAAGTGACAAGTGCCTTGTGACCAGTGTAAAAGGAATACCTAATATTTTGGTTTAGCAGATAAATCTGAAGATTTCTCCTGAAACAAAGATAGGAATTTGATTGAGGTCAAGCCACCAAGCCAGACACATGCATGTGTGTTGTAGACTTCAGTACAACAAAAGATCTGGAAAAAACCCCAGTTGAGTCTAACACCAGAAAAGGAAGACAAAAAAAGAAAAAAAAAAATCTTTAAATTTACAAGAGACTAATAATTACTTAAGTCTCATTCAAATTAATTTCGAACATCCGGTTTTCAATTAACGACATAGTGTAACACAGGAAACATTATAAAAATGAAGCCAAATCAAAAATGTTTCAGCAGTCTCCAAATGTTTTGACAATTTCTCAACCCAATCCCTTCATTTTAGTCTAGCTAAAACTAGGACACTAGCTGTTTCTTCCCTTGTGCTCTGGAAAATTATTTCCAAGAAAATATTTGTTTTTACAGAAAATATTCACTCCACCAACTGCATCTGCAGCTCTTCCAGTGCTTGGTAGCCCATTGTTCAAAACTTGCACCTTATATCTTACCTTCATTTGCCTAGCTCTAACCAAATATATTTTGATATATTAGATAATGAGTAACAAATATTTACAATAGATTATGTTCACGTTTCAGTGGTTCCAAATAGTTTCTAAATGATCCTGGTAATCTTATTACACATGTACCTTCAGACAGACTGCTTGCTATCAAGTGCCATAAGTTACACACCCACATGATTCATCCATTAGGAGAAGTGTTCTGTCTAAAAAAACCAAAACAAAACCCAACATCCCCCGCCCCCCCAAAAAAAGAGCTGCCATACACAACCCTCCCCTTCCATCAGTTCTAATTTGAGTTTTTCTTTAGATAACACCATTTCCTGAAACAAAAAGAGACTGCTCACACTCTTCTAGCTCCAAAATGTTACTGTAAAAGTATTGTTATTTGTAGAAGTAGTTCAATGCACACAATATTTCATACCCAAATATAAAGGGAAATTTCAGTGCTTCAGCCTTTTGTTCTGCCAAGGCTGTGGAGAAGGAGGTGAAAACAACCAGAAATTATATAAAAACACCCAAGCAAACAAATCCCAGCCAAATCCCATAAATGGCCACAGTCTGATTGTTCTCTCCATCAAATTCCCACTTTACAGTCTGTCCAAATCCTGGCCTGGAGGTTTCATTCATGCAGCAGGGATTTAGGGACATGCCTCAAGAAGCAGGGACTGGAGGAACAGCCAGGCACAGGCAAGACACAGTTTGAGAGATACTTGTTGTTGGAAACACCAGTATGTTGCTGAAATCTCTCAGGAAAACAGTCAGTTTCATTCTCCAGATACTCCACAATACTTGAGATTAAAACATATGCTACTTAATGTTTGTTTGAGAGCAAATCAGTGCATAAATACACAGTAGAATGTAGCAAATTTGTAACTTGAAGGGTGGTTCAACATATTTGCATTAGGAATCAAAACCACTAAGGAGCTGTATTATCCTGGTTTTGTCCTACTTGAGAGCACAAAGAAAATAAAAGTTTTTTCCTCCCGCCCAGATGCACAGAATTTGTTCATAAAGCAATACTGAAATAAGCCAGTATTAATTGTCTACCCACAGGCTAACATAAAGCATGTGTAAAGTTTCTGAATTTTTCAGACAATCTTCTTGGAGGCAACACCCTAAACATTCCCCCAAATCAAAGAAAACTGCTGATTCTACATATTAGCACACAGAGGAAGGGTCAAGACCAGGGCACCTCTGACTGAAGATCAGATAAAAAAATTTGACTAAAGCAACTTTACTTCTTGTCTGGAAAGACATTTGATGAGTTTCTATAGAATAAATATTGAATACTTGCTGTGTCATGCAATGCAATGGACAGAGAAGCATAATGGAGATGCTATCCAACTCCAAACTCTTTGTAATAACGGTGAAGTAAACTAAATTACAAGTCTAACTGTTTTCAGGCCTAAATATGCTCATTTAATAAAAATTTATTACGGCAGATTTTGTTTCAGCTAAATTTTCAAGACATAAAGTCACAGAGGAAAGAACCAGAATCATAATTATATTTAAGCTCAAGAAGTAAAGAGCATAATTAACTGAGTTACTTTGGAACGCTAGTTATTTATCAGCCAATTGGCCTACTATACTTTATTAAGCTACTTTCCAAATGCACAGTAGCATAGTTTCCCATTTTACAGACCTCAGAAAGAGTCTCCATGAAAAGGAGCTCTGTAAGTGTCAGAAAGAAGTTATTTTCATTACATAAGCAGTTAAGGTTTTATCCTCACCAGATAACTACTTTATTATAATGCTTTTTAAGCAAACTGAGCATAAGAATGGTAAATGAGAAAAAACGTACTAGATGCATAATATTCATACTTGCACTTTCTCTTAATTTAAGCGAAGGGTTCTGCCAACCTTGTGCCAGCTACAAGGAGTAGAAGTATTTAGATGTATTAAGATATACATGCCACTATGGACATCGGAGTAATTAACATAATAGCATTTCACAAATAGCTTTAGAGGAATAAAACCATTCCATGTATCTAAATTATTTTCAAATACAATCTGCCTTTGTATTGCTCATTTCCTTACTCTAATGTTTATCCTAAGAATAGCAAAAAGTTCAATGCTTGAAGAATTCTGCCCCCACCACACCTAACAGCAACTCCTGCTCAGAACCCGGAAACAAAAATACTTCATGTTTATGAATCCATCATAGTAAAAAATACTATAGAAAGATACAGAGAGATCCATTTTTGACACTCATGATGGATCTCCCGAATTTGCAGTATAAACCCAAAACTGGTATTAGCAGAGTACCTCAAAAATGCAAGACATTCCCAATAACCCACGCAAAACAAATCTGGCAAAAGATGATTGACATCAGAAGATGAAGAGAAAATGACATGGCACAGAAAGGTGCTGCATACCAAGGGGTGACAGATTTTTAACTTGACCTAGGGCTAAGGGCTAAACACAAGTAGAGCAAGCCCTTGGAGCATCCCTGCAAAACACAAATCCTCAGATGCCCAGGTCCCTTTGGGAGGATAGTACACACTGGGAAGCATTGACATTGCACACCATTCCCACAGCAAAAGCCATTCAGTCTTCATCCAGATCAAATACTTCGGCTCTATCGAGATGAAACCACAGGAGGTGGGCAGCAGAAATCAAGAGTTACCAAGCAGGCCAGGTCGCCAAGCCAGAGCTCAGCGCAACCTCTGCTACATGCCCCAGCAGGCAAAGGGAGATCTTCCTCATTCCTGTACCTTGGGCCACCCTCTGGCAGAAAAGCCAGACATCTGCAGAAATGCACAAGGGGCAGTGAATATAGAAACAGAAGGGGAAAAACCAAAATAGGAGGGGTATGAGTGGCCAGGATCATTCAAGATGACCTGCAAGCTATGGAGTGTCTGAATTTGTGGTGCTGAAATGTAAATACAAGTTATTTAATGTTAACATGCCGTAAGCATGTGCTATAAACAGCCAACTTCAACAGATTGTTCATCAGGAATTCAGGAGATGACATTTCTTTTTGATAACTCCAAATAAGAAAAACTGCAAGGGCAGAGGCGAGCATAGAAGCAAAAAGAAGTAAACTAAATATGTGGGCTTTGCATGGGGAGATGTTGAGCAATAGCAAAACTCAAAAAAAAATTTTTATGAAGCTGAGTAATCCATGAAACAGTCTGCAAAGCAAAGTGTACAAAGCTCCATCAGCTGAAGTACATAAGGTGTGGTTTACAAGAGTATGAGGAACAACCTATGATGGGAAGAGGATGGACAAGATCATCCCTTTCACTGCCATCACATAGTAACAGGCAATTGGGAGTACACCTGGCAATAGTAACACATGGAAAACCTACTGGGTAGAACAAAACTGAGACTGTGCAATTCCTGAAATCTGCAGTTTAACACCCTGGCACATCCAAATGCTCACATTTCCTGACATCCAAATTACATCCATTATGAGCAAGCAACTACCTGAGCTCTGGAGAGCTGCGCCATCAGGACAGTTTCCTCATCCTGAGGAGGAGCAGCCAAGAGTGACCTCAGCTTGGCAAAACCAGTCTCCTGAAGGAAAAGGTCAGTGAAAATTGGGGCACAAAGTGTCTCATTAGAGGGGCTCAACATCAAATGAAGCCCAAAGTGAAAGGGTAAATGAAAGCAGTCTATTACCTAGACAGCAACTGGGAGCAATCCCATTTCTTTACTAGCTGGACCAGAAGAAGTTAAACAGATTTTTATAACATTACATAGTTACAGTCTCATAACATAATGAATAATTACATGTGGACCACTAATACAGAGATGCCTGAGCTGCAAAATTGGTTTCTTTTTCAAACAACTAGAAAACAAAAACAGAAATCCCCAAGGAACAACGCAACTAAAAAGGTGAAGCCAAATGATGCATCCTTCTCAGTGGTACTTGACTTGTCCTAAGCCTGGTTTCAAACTCTTCTCAGACATTGTTGCCCATCTGGAACATTTAACACACCATCCATTTCTAACAAAATAACTATGTCTCACAAGTCATTAAAAAGCACATAAAGATATTCTATCAGACTGTTCTAATTACATTGGGACCTATTTATCATTTGTCACTGTACTGCACTGCGAACACAGATACTTCTTCCTTTGCTTTTACTATTTTGCTAATATTTTGTTATATCCTTATATTGCTCATTCTCCCAGATTCTAATTACTGACATTCTAAGAAAGTAATACTGTGTAGATAATGATTTTTTTTAAAAGTTAAAAGAATAATCAATCTCAGCTCTGTATGTTGGACTAACTTTAAATGTGGGAAATCAGCCTACTAAAAGTGCTATATATCTGTTCCAAATAAAGCAACTGCTCTTTTCTGCTGGTAAACAGAGTTTCAAATGAGGATCCGAGGACATTCTCTAACTGAAATGGACCACTGAGAGAATCAAAGACTGTCTTCCACAGAACATTTGTTTAACAGTAAGAGAACTGCTCCTCTTAACATATGCTTCAGAGCTGCTTGGAAACCTGGTAACACCGCCCCACCTTTACTCCATGAAAGTGATTTATAAATGCTATTAGCAAGTTAGGTTAGAGATCCTAGCTGCGTATCTGGATAGAGGTCAAGCAAACAATACAGTAACTGTTGAACCCAAGGCAATAAACCTATTCTATAATAGTACTGGAAAACTAGGAAAGCAGAACTACCCTGTTTCAATAGGCTACACAGAGTACATCCCCAATAGGGACATCCACAGCACACTGCCAGGGAGGCACAAGCCAGCTTTCTGAAATCCCTCATATGACACTCTCCCAGTTCTTCCACAAACATTAATTTACGCAACAATCCCATGAACCAGATAACAATTAGCCTACTTCTGAGAGAAACAGAAAAATTGTCACTGAATGCCACAACATGTAAAGCCAGTGACAGAGTTGGGATCAGGGTTCAGACTTCAGTCCTGTGAGGTTTGTGTTGTGTCTGAAGAGTATTTCCACAAACCACTTCATTGTGCTGTCCTGCAAGATTAGACAGTGCTCAGTCCCTTACTGTGCTTGAAAGTAAGAGGTTAAAACTGAAGAGATTAAGAGTGCCCCATTAAAAAGAGGTGATACAACGAATGCAGTGTATTTCCAATATATATACACTGTTTCACCCTCTTGCTTTATAAACTATTATAACACATTTTTATAATCACATTGTACTGTACTATAGTTTTTTACTTTTTCAACACAGAATGCAAAACGTAGGTATATTTTATACCCTGCACAGAAGATTGCTACCTAGAACAAAATACACTTGAGGCACTTGTTTAACCTTAATAAGTTAGTGTCTGATAAACTGAAGAAAAGTACATGGAAAAGGTATGATTTATACTACTATACCTCCCCTATTAAATCGTCACAGGGTGACTCAATGAAAAAGGAGCTATTACACAAACAAAAACCCAGGGTTTAAAGTTTACTGCATCATCAGCTGGATAGCACACAAACAACAACATAAAATTCTTAGTCTGTAAATCACATCGTTTATGAAGAGAATCTATAGCCAGAACAGAAACCTGTGCCGATAATAGACTAATCCTTGTGACTGCCTGCTGTACAGAGCAGACTGAGTACATATCCTCTTACGAGACTTCACAGACCTTTATTCACTTGCTTAACTTTCCTCATGACAGTGCCTTCACTCAGCCACAGGAATTGTTTATAGCTTTGGAGCAACAAGTAGATACTTCTTAACCTCTAACTTCTATGTTGTGGACCACTGAGTTCTATGTTGATGTTAGCTCCCAAGAACCAACAAAAAAACGCACTCTTTGATGAACTACAAAACCACCAATGCGTTACTTTGATTCCCTCTGGAAGGGTCGCTCTGGCGGTGTCGGAATGTCTAGCTTTACATCCCTCTCGAAGGGCAGCAACAGACGAGGCGCTGGGCACTTCGGGAGCTCTCGGCCCTCCAGGAAAACCCGCTGACAGCTGAGGAGCTCCATGAACCACGAGAGATGCTAGTCCCCCGCGCACCGCGGCCAGCGTCTCGCACTGGAGCGAGGAGGTGCAGAAATGTTTACACAGCCTGGCAATTCCATCCACGCGACTTTAATTATGAAATATGTTTTGCTAGGGGTGCTGCTACCTTTAAAACCCCTGTCCTCAACGGATAAATACTTTGCTACTAACTCTGTCCTGGCCGATCCCCAGCCCTGCCATGGCGTACATGCCAGTCGCGGCGCACCGGCTGGCCGGCGCTGCCTGCCAGGTGCACCTGCCCGCCGCCCGCAGCCGGGCACGGCCGGGGCCGCCTTCGCCGCGGCTGGC
>VZTX01004044.1:1153025-1176614 GCA_013400915.1 Pardalotus punctatus | reverse complement strand
CGCCCCGCCGGCACCGCTGCGGCGGGGCACCGCACACGGGCAGTGGCCCTCCGCCGCTCATCTCTTACTGTGTAGTTATTTTTTAGTTATTAAACTTTTTTTTTTTAAATTAATTTGCAGAAGGGGTATCTCCCCGGCCGTGCGGTCCGGGGGCCACCGCGGCACCTGCCCGGCGGCCGCGGAGCAGCTGCGGTGCTGCCCTGACACCGGGCACTGCTCCCGCAAGCGGGGACCCGCCCCGCCCTCGCCCCCTGGAGCGCCCCCCGTTCCGCCCGAGGCAGAGGGTATTGAAAAAATAAATTGAAAATTACGAAAATAAAAGCCGCAAGGACGGTGCGGACGGGGGGCGAGGCTCCGGAGCCATCCCGGGCGTGAGGGCCGCCCTGCTCCGGCCGGCTGAGCTCGGCCCGGATCGCGCCCGAAGGAATGGGAGCGTGGCAGCGGCTGGGGGCAGAGGGATGTGCAAGGAAGCAAGGGCTGCACTTTTGCGTCTCTGATGGGACTTCCTTCCTCTCCCTGGTTTTTTGATTTTATTTTCTGTGTAATAACGCATATTTCAATTCAAGCACTTTTAAAACTCGTGGTTGATGACACACAGTGAAGCGCGTCTGTGGCAAGCAGCACCAAAGCTGGTCTCATGCTAGCACCTGCTATGGCTTGCTGAAGTTCAGATAAACGTAAATAATAAAAACACCCTCTCACTTTGATTCCTGTTTGTTTTACACCAAAGCAACTAACCTTCCTAGACAAGGGATTATGAGAATTTTTCTGATATTGCCTTTCTGCACAGTAGAAACCAGCCTTATCCTCATGTTCTTTAAGGCTTAACCTTACATTTTTACATCTTGAACCAAATGCACACTTTTGGATTAGGCTGCACCAGGTTTCCTTTGGGAAAATGGAAGTACTGCAGGCAACATGAGCCAAACAAGACTTATTTCTTGGTAATACAAATTTGAGCCATTTCCCTATGCCACTTCAGAGGCTGGTTTGTATACAATGGGTCAGAGGGCGTTTTCCTTTTTTTCTCTTTTATACAGTATGAAAGTTTAAAGAAATGTGCTTGGGTTTGAATTTGCATATTCTGCTCTCAAGTCTGAAAAGAGCTACACATGCTTACACAGCAACAGCCTAATTATGTGGTAACAGTTGGGGTTTTTTTCTTGTTATACAAGAGAACCTAAACAAAAGAAACCCACAAATATTTAAAACCAAAGTAAACTTAGTCAAACAGAATTTGTGTATGCAGGACTAAATTTAACCTTCTGGGAATACAAGAATGCAATAGGATCAAAGAGCCAAGTCACTCATTTCCTAGATTAAATAGACCTCTTCGTCCTTCATTGATCTCTGCTGATGTCAGTGCTCCTTGCAGTATCTTAAAGCTCTTCACTTGAATAAACAACTTGCCTTCAAAAATCAGACAATAAAAGCATTCGAATTGACTAAATCTAAACCACTCAGTAAATTAATTATTTCACATCTAGCTCATTGGCCAAACTCCTGTTGGCTCTGCCCACATGGATAAAGTGTAGTTGATTAACTACAAATCTCTTGATTCACTGTAAATCTCTCACTCTCTTGGCCAGCTGCTTTGACAATGGGAGAATTCACACCTGAGCACCACTTAAAAGCCACCACCTGTCCTGTCCTCCTCTGCACAGACAGCTTGGTGAGCTTCAGTACAGGTCAGTGCCCAGAAAAACAGGAATCTTGCTGCTGCATCAGGAAGGTGACAGCTCCGTCACACCTTCATCTCTTGAAGTTGTCTAGTATTTCTGGCAAATGAGTGCCCCATCTTGAACATGAAGAAAAAAGTGGCCTGTCCTCTAGAGCTTACTTTAGTTATTAAGTCACTCTCTTTCCCAGGATTGTTCAGGGAGGGGAAGATCAAACACATCTTTAATACCACTGTCATTTTACAGATGCATTCTGTGGTGATAAGGGACCCCACAGCACCTACAGGGAGACAGAAAGTCTTTTCCTTGCTAGAGAACAGCGGAGAGAATCCCATAATTTAATTTTCAAGTGCATCTCATTACTACTTTAATTTCCTTTATGATATGCCCATATTTATTAACAGCAGTACCCAGCCTAACACAGACTTTTTCTAACCTTATACTACTCAGAAGCTTTGACAGCAGCTACACCATTAGTGAGCGCATTTACTCTACAGATGTACACTATTTAATCCACAGAAGATACAGCTGCCAGAAAAGCCAAACAAAGCCTTAAACTGGTAGTAAGCACAATTTGTCCTCTTGATTACTATCACCGTTGTAAAGGCTCTTTCCATTTCACATTGCCATGTTACTCCTTACATTTTGCCTTGTGTTTGCTATGTTTTACACTTACCTTAGTAGATGTAGCTCAGAGAAAAGCTCATGGAAGGGGAGAAAGTGCTCAGGAAACTTCATGAGCTGACCTTAGCAAGGGCTAACTCCTCTTTTTCCTCACCCCACCAAAGATTTCAGTAGGATCAACATGCCAGATGGGGCTTCATTACTCTTACTGGTCAGAGAAAATACAAGCTGCTATGTCTTATCCATTCTGTTCTGGAAAATATTGGCGAATATGACTGACGTAGTTCCTATGTGAATTATTCTAAGGATGCCATAAGAACACAAAGTTTTTAATTTGTTAAAAGCAGCCTTCAGGTGATGTATTTGAAAGGTCATTGACATCTGCCTTGATATCAGATGGGTTTTTGAAGGGTCCTTGAAGTCTACAGGGAACCAGTTTATGTCAGCTGCATCTGGACTAAACTCCGGGGAAAAGACAGACTTACAAAAAAACCTCCGTGCTGTGAGAGCAACTTTCACAACCCACACTGAAGTTTAAACTGTATTGACAAGCTAGGAAATCTGCACAGGATAGTGACAGGGCCCCTGGTGCTCATGGGGAACACCCCATCACCCAAACGAGATGCTGGCAAGCTCCTGATTACCGCCACTTATTCTGAAACACACCAGTGATTTAGGACCAGTTATGCTGCATTGTTTTTTCTCAGGATATGCATATGTATGTAATCAACCATCCAAATCAGCCCTTGCACCAGTTTGAATGCGCATAGCCATCATCAGCCAAGTGAAAGCACTTCGAGTACTCTGGTTTATGTATGCATGCTACTGGCACCTGTACTGACTGAAGAGTATTGGTAAAACACACAGAAGTTTGACACTGCTCAGCAATTTATGCTCCAGAGTAGTTAGAAGAAAAAACATGGATACTCCATCTCTTGCAGGGGAGGCATTATTTTTAAAATTAAAAGCAGCTGTTAGAACCAGATGATTGAAAGGATAAAGTGTTTTAGCTTCATTAATAATCCCTGCCTGATTTCTTTCTCTTTCTGGCTCCTCAATACTGCAAAAGCAAAAGGTTGGTGCTTGTAATAATAAATAATGACATGATGGGAAAGGGAAGGGGAGAAAACAGAGCCCTGTTATTCAACACAGCTGATCCTTTGAAGGAAGGAGACAGGATTCTTCACATACTCATACCAGAATAAGTTAAAACCACAGAACATTTATTACATGTGATAGCAAATGAGACTGTAATATTTCAAATTTCATGTTAATTTGTTAGCAGGGGAAAAGGGATTTTTATAAGCATAGATAGAATACAGAAAGTCATGAGAGAGAAAGGAGGGACTACTGGGATGGAAATATTAAAAAATAATACCTGAAGCGGGGGGGGAAGGAAATATACATATATATATATATACACACAATATATACACACACATACACATATACACACACAACCTTGTGCTGCTTGGCTGGGTAGGAAGCAGCACCTCAGCTAGCACATCTATCCTAAAAGCTCCTTTTCCTCTTGCTACAGTTTCATTCTAGACCTGAATTCTTATACAAGGACATGCAACAGGAGGAATGTATTTCCCTTGCTCAAGAACAGATATTAAGAACATCTTATAACAGCATTGCCTGTTACCCCAGGCAGAAAGCAATACACGTTCTATACAATATCCAGGACCAGCCAGTCTAAAACGCAGTTTTGAGGGAATGAACATTAAGATGTCTTTGAGAGCTTCCAAGTACTGAGTGCACACCTTCAAGCAAGGCTTACAGATAAGCCCCAGCATTTTGAGGCATTGATTACTTACAGACACATTCCAGACGTTTCAACCATCACACTCCCATGGATAAAAAAAGACACGATGGCCAAAGTGCTGGGAATGTACCTGTAAATATTAAAAGGCTTAAAATTACTCTGCTTATCTTTTTGCCTTTTTCAAAATGACTGTGGATCTCTTAGTCCTATCCCAAGGGAAGGCAGTCAGACAGTCTAATTAACACAGCAGTGTGTTGTGTTGCAATACAATCAGATTGGAAAGAAAACCCATGATGAGCTACACAGAAACACTCCTGTCATGATATTGGAGAATATAAATTTGAAATAAAGAGAAAATTCAACCAGGAAACCAGGGAAAAAACAGATGCAATCCAGCTTGTTAAATGGAGTAGGCTTTTGTTTTGTGTTTTCCTCTTGCCCTTTGATATATTAGTATTTAGAAATACCATGGTTCCAAGGTTGTTTTGGGTTTTTTTTTATTGGTCTGTAGAGAATAAAGGCTGAACACATTTGCTAAGCAGGACCCTGACTCATCATGTAGAATGCAGACAAGACTCCAGCATATTAAAAAAAATCGTGAAGAGGAGTAAGGTTAATCTAGGAATATAATCAATTAATGGATTAGTTTTGGTATAAAATGCAGTAATAGTCCAATTTAAAGAAAACTAAGTATGACGTGGATATGGCCTTCACTTAATTTTCATAAATTCTTGGCAATGTTTCTGGAAGTTAGGTACCCTACAGGTGTAATACTGATGACTGCCTTCTATTCTATTTTAACCTATTTACCTCACCCTCTATATTACCCTCTGGGTGTTGGCACTGGCAGAGAGGTCTGCAGCCTCTTCCTCCTCCCTGAGAAGGAATCCTGGGTGCAAGATCCGAAGTGACGTTTTACTCAAAGCCAGTAACAGCAACATTTAGAAGATGGGAAGGGAAAACGTTTCTCTAGGTGGATTTTAAAAGCCATATTTTGTAGTAATAATTTTTATACTTGTTATCACCTGTCCCCAAGGAAGTTATCAACAGAGAGGAGGAAGAGGAACGATATAAACGAGCAAAAGCACTGTGTGCTGGATGAATGTCCAGAGAGAAGGGAAGCTGTGCTTGAAGATTTTTGCAATACTGAAGCTGATGCCAGTGCCTAGTAGTTAACATTCAGTCACTCAACAAATATTTATTTAGAGACAGTGTAACATGCCCATTGCAGAACTTTGAGTTTTAAAAAGAGCCAAGAGGTTATGGTTGTCCTTTTTTCTATTTTTATTTTTAGATTTTTATTTTATTTTACAAACCTTAATACTACAGGCGCTACAGCTGTTGAATCTTTTGATCTCTGTCAGTTATTTCTAGAAGGTTTGCATGGAACATGGGTGATGCTCAAGCCTATGCTGACATTCTGTAGGGCACTGGATTTCCCTCATAATCCCAATGAAAACTCAGTTTAGAGTGAAAATAAAGCAATGAGGTCTCTTCTTAATCCCAGCACTAAATTCTAATTTAACCCTAATTTGGATAAATAGATCTTGGCTTTGTTTTTATTCTTAGACAAAAACTAATTTACTTTAACAAAGGTCTTGAAAAATGTTTGTTTTAAAACAGTCCTTAAATTACTAATGTTCAACAAAACCACTGAATCCATTAACCCTGTGGACACTTGTTACCTAAAGAATGTGACAAATTATTGTAAATGTGCAAAGCAATCCTAAATTCTTCAGGCACTGCAATACTAAATGCCAAATCCCTGCTAAGGATATGACCTTTTCTGGCAGCAGAAAACTGTCATAAAAAGATAACTTCCTTATCACTACATCCTTTGAAATAATCCACATTACTGCTGAAGCTCTCCGACTTCTAGGTACTTGTTCTTTTGTCCTAAAGAAAGGTTAGTTTTTAATAGGTGAGGTTCTTGGTAATTGAAATCACAGCCCAAAGGTGCTGCTGTACCACTGCCAGATGTATCCTTGGTGCTCGGAAACCTTGAGTGACTCGAAGCAGGCATAGATACCCATGGTGGATAACTGTAACCATGTTATCCACCCCTAAGTTCAGTCCTTCCTTAGCTCTCTCCAAGTCAGTGCTGAAAACAAAATTTCCCTGAGGGTGTGACCTGTAGCAAGAGTCTAACTCAGCTCTCGGACATCTGGGACAGCCTCCACCTACCCAGCACACTCCTGCTGCTCACGAGTTGCCTCCTCAAAGGCCAAGAGGTTACAGAAACCTGACTACCAAGAGTGATGGCAAAGTTCACCTTTTTCCCCCTTTGCCCTGAAACTTGTTCTGTTTCAGAGATCCAGTCCAAAATTTGTTTGGCGGGGGGGTCCATCACTCGTTTCTCAAGTAGGTGTGCTCCTGGGTGTATTTATAGACACTTAAGTAGAGAAAAGATAAAATATTGCTAGCAGTACGAGGGATTCACGTACACACAAGGACTAGGATCGTCATCCCCCTTTTCCCCCAAAGCCGGTGCTGTGCTTTGTGTTTTCCTTCCGTGTCTGCGTGCTCCGTGCTTTACATGAGGCATCTGTTATCCATAATGGCCCTGGCTGTGCATATTAAGGGATATTTCTTGTCATTATACTGTAATATATAATTTATGACATGTCAGTTCACCAAGAAGAAAAAGTAAGAGTAAGCAGAAACTGCAACTATTATATCCCAAGTCTTTTATTTATGTGGAGAAATAGATTAAATTTCATTGCAAGTTGGTTTGATAACGGAGTGCTTTAATATTCTCCAAACCCTTGACTCTTGGGTTTCAGTAGTCATAAGAATTAAAACAAGAAGGACTATTACAGCTTGCTCCAAATTAACATTAATGATGAACCCAAGACAATTTAATCTAGTAGTGAGTTTGCTCACCACACATACATTCAAATAAGGGTGCATCATCCTATTTTTGCATATTCAAAACCAATATTAAGCAGCAGCACATGAAGAAGGGTAGGTAGATTTTCACAAAGTCAAATTTGGGGACTACATAAATACCCTTACATATTTACTGAATCCAAATTACTCTTTATGTTGCTATAGACAGCTACAGTCAGATTACAAATATCTGAAAATCCTGTTCAGCAACATGGAATCTGAGACACTATTACACATAGTTGGGTTTTTTTCCTTCTTTCATTACCAGGGACAAAAGAGTTGGTCCAAAGTTTCACGCTGCCTTTCAAAAGTTTTTATATTAATTTCAAAAAGTACCAAAACCTCTGAATCTCCATCTCTAGTGAGTTTGTTAGAGCTCCACATCTACCCTCTACTTCAGAACAGTTGTAAAATAGTGTTTGTGCAAGCTATGCGAGTTGTTGACTTACTGATTTTATGTGCTATGTCCTACAGACAAGGTAAGGGCAGCAGCCAAAGGGGAAAGCAATGTTTAGAACTCTGTTTCTCCTCAGACGGCAAGGCTTCGGGAGCACAGCTAAAACCTCCGATTACATTTTTCAAATAGCGGAGCATGTTAGACCAGTAAGGCCCAAAATCTTGGCCAGCCTGACAGGCCCAGCAGGTTTTCACCCTGACTTGTGTCACCAATTCACAGACAAGTACAGCAGAGTCCCAGACAAGCCTTGCATCAGAAATGAACACTGACACATGAACACCCTGTTCAAGTTTTCAGAGACTCAGATAGAAATTTTCCTGCAAGAGTCCTGCAGAACACACTGCAAATGATGAAGCTGAGAACAAGACCTCCTGCCCACCCTCCCAATCAACACTAAAGGTATCTACAGCAGTCGGTTTGAGGTATTTCTCACCATCAGCACAAGTTTCCACTGTGCTTAATGGTCACTGGTGGGATTTTCTGTTAGTGATTGTTGAGTATAATGTCCACACTGACACTAGTTTTCAATGAAATCATCAAGTCTTTTAGCTCACAGCACCAATTGCTGTTATCACAACAGTCCAGCTCAAAACCATCTTGGATATTAAAGCTTTTCCTGGAACCTACCCATTTCCAAACACTGATTGCATAGAGGCTCATGTAGTTATCTGTGAGCTTTATTATGTATGCTTTATTAAAAGTCTTTCGAGCTGTGTGATGTAATGCATGTGATCCTGAGCAAAGCACTGGAAAATCTGCACATATCACACTGTCAGAAAAACAAAAGGACATTAATAATTTGTAGCAATGTCCAACGGCAAGGCAACAACTCGGAATCAGTGTCCTACTTAAATAAATCATGTTTTGTCCTGAACACAGTAAAGAACTTAAGTTTCTAAGTCCTTCATTGACTGAATACTCATGATTTGGCTTAACACTGGATGCTGGCATATTTCCATAGTTACAGGCACACAAATGACTTCAGCACAGTTCTCCAACAAGTTAAATTAACTCAGCGTCCACATTATGAACGCTGCTTTTGCCTTGTATGTAAATATTTTTGTTTACATATTTTATTTACTTTCCATTTCTCTGTTTATGTTCTGTAGTTTTGTCTCCTAAAAATGTCCTGGAAGCAAAGATGCTTGTGAATGGATACTTTTTGATAGAAACAGTAATTTTTGCAGTCTGAGTGCATGCAAATTCAGCAGGAATTTATATTGAAACTAAAAGCATTAAAAAACTGAATATTTTTAGAAGCAATTCTTACCAGAAAAGACCCAACATTGCTACCATGCAACTTAGAAGAATGAAAACAAAGACAAGCCTGAACTATCAGTTCTCTAAGGCAGCTTTGAATTCTTTTTTCAGTAAAACCTGGCAAACAAATGAGAGAATTTCCCAGGAGATAAATAAGTAATTTCTGTCGATACTCTTATATTTCTTTCATAAATAACAGACAGATTATGAAGCACTGAAATGAAAGTACTGAGGTTGGAAGCTGCCCTGCTCAGCTCCTGTCATGAAGCATGCAGTGTTACTGGTAAGTGTCAGAATCAAAGCAGGACTAGCAAGTGCCGAGCTCAAAGGTTAGGATATGTTTTCCTCCTGGAGTTATTTAGACTAACTTTCACTTTCTAGCTGAGATTTTTGTCTGTGAACAACAACAGAAATGGTTAGTTCCTATTAGCTTCAAACAGAAAGTGAGCTGTGAGATACTTGTTTTGTGATACGGAAAGTTCAGTCAAAAAGAGAAAGAAGACAGGGCAAAAGAAGAGAGAAACAAAGAATTGTTCTGACTGACCAAAAGATTCCATGCCTTATAAATGGGTTTTGGATTATTTTTCTCTTGGATTTTCTCTTTTTTGCCCTGTGAAGTCTGAGTTAAATTTTAATCTTCATGGTTTAGAAGATGTCCGTGAAAGTATCCTTTGAAATACTCAGTTCTGTGATTCTGGGAAGTGTCTAACGTGTGTCTTCTGGAGTAACTGAGAAGCAAGTGGGATGCTCAGCAGTTTGAGGTTGTACCCAAGTTGGGAGGAAGCAAAGTGCTCTTTAGGAATTGCTACAGCACTCCCCCCTTTCAGTTTCACTGAAAGGCTCCCATGTTTTTGTCTGCTCTCTGACACTGTCAGTGTTGTTTCCTAAATACTTGTTGTTCTGCAGGAGTCTGCTGATGAAATTCCTGCTCCTTACTAACTTTAAATCCTCACCCTCTCTCCCTCTGTCTTCTCCCGTGGACCCATCCCAGACTCCCCATTCACAGCTTTTTCCCCATGTCACTCTTCATCCATTTCTGAAACTGACAGTTCACTTGCACTCAAAATGCTCCATTTAGAGACTCATTAAATACCACTGTCATAAATTCATAGATATAAGCCAATAAACCAGCATATCACAGAGAACTTTTATAGTATGTTTTAGATATTTCTTGGCGAGAATCCATCACAACTCATTAAATGCTCTCACATCTTATCCTCCCAGTTGAAATCCTTCACTAAAATGTGAAGCGTCCTGACTTCTACTGCCTATAATATTTTACACATTTTTCAAAATCAATAGGAATTTTTTTCAACTTCATTTCCTTTTGCCTGAGAGTTACTAATGATCTGCAGTCTAGTCACCTTCTATCCTTTTGCTTGACTCTTCAGGCAGGTGTTTTTTTCCCTATGGCACACTCCAAGCAGTTTTGGGCTGTTTTAATTATTCCCAGATGGATCTCCTGGACAAACTGGAAAGTGCCATAAAAGTGCCATACACAACCTGTACAAAATACAGGGCAAGATATGTTCTATTGATACTGCCTGAAACCCTTTATTTCATAAATTTAAGGATCACATTAGTCTTTACAGTTACAAATATACTTGATACTGAGGTTTGGCAAGTTATCCAGTCAAAGATCATTAAACTGCTGTCAGAGCCACAGTGCTCCAGGCTGGCCCCTTGCAAACACAGCCTCCCTTTTATCTTTGCTGTGTGGCTGCATGTTGAGCCTGGGCTGGGCAGTGCCCAGCTTACCAAGCATCTCCACCACTTTCCTTCAGGTGCTGCAAGTCTTTATCAGCTGTAAGCTCCCTCAGCCTTTGCACAGGCTGCAAACATTTGTTAGCTAGGATTTCATCGAATCAATTAGGTTGAAAAGACCTCTGAAGTCATCAAGTCCAACCTGTGACGGAACACATCCCTGTCAACTAGAACATGGCACTGAGTGCCATGTCCAGTCTTTCCTTAAATTCATCCAGGGATGGTGACTCCACTACCTCTCTGGGCAGTCCATTCCGATGTCTAACCACCCTTTCTGTGAAGAAATTCTGCCTGATGTCCAACCCAAACCTCCCCTGATGCAGCTTAAGACTGTGTCCCCGCATTCTGTCGCTGGTTGCCTGGTGCAAGGGGCTGACGCCCACCTGGCCACAGCCCACTTTCAAGGAGCTGTAGAGAGGGATCAGGTCTCCCATCAGCCTCCTTTTCTCAGGCTAAAAAAAAAAAAATCACAGCTCCCTCAGCTGCTCCTCATCAGACTTGTGCTCCAGACCCTTCACCAACTCTGCTGCTCTTCTACAGACATGATCCAGCACCTCAATGTCCTTTCTGGATGGAGGGGCCCAGAACTGGATGTGGGACTAAAGGTGCGGCCTCACCAGTGCCAATTATGAGGTTTTATTTACTCCAAGAGCTTTACCAACCCTTTCTAGAAACACTGTTCCTATCTCAGTTAAATTTTGAGACCTGTCAGTCATGTGGTTTTAATACACTCAGTAGTGTTTTGTGTTAAATCAGGTTATTCTAATGTAAACAGCCTATGATATCAATTGAAATGTTCTACAGAAACCAGAACATATTGCTTGAACACTCCTGATTTCTGGAAGGAAACTTCCAGAAGGGTTTTGGCTAGTGGGCACTGTTGTGTGGTACCAAGTTCACCTGTTCCTTCTTTACCAGTTTTTGTATTAGTTGTTCCACTCTCTTCCCCAGAATTAGACTAGAATTTATCTCTCTAAAAATGCTGCTGCAATGTTAAGTTTTGGTCAAATCTCTTAATTTCTTCCATGGCTTCAGTATTTAAGAGGCCTGTTCAGCCAACTATTCCAAAACCCTCATATGCAAGTCATTTCAGCCTGTCAAGGTGCAAGTCAAGAAACTCCTTTTTAGTGTTCTCCTTTCTTATGAGTGATACTGAAACACTTTTGATTTCATCCTGCAATTTCTACATCACTTCTCTCAAATACAAAGCACAAATATAATTGTTCAGCCTTTTAGAATTACTGCTTATTCTTCTGTTTTCACATTTTCTTCATTCGTATTTTTAAATCCCTTTCAGCATAGGCTCTACCATTCACAGCTCCACCAATGGCCCTACCATTTTAATTTCCTTTTATTGCAAGTTCTCTATCATTGACAGCCTTATCTGCATCAGTCATTAATTCTGCCTGCATGGGCAGCTTCCTTACTACAGATACCTGCAGCAGATTTTGAGCACCTAACAACCCTTCTTTTAAGAAAGTCTGAAGAAAAAAAAACAAGTGATGACTTCAGATCATGAATCAACTGATCCAATGCCAAGGAGGTCAAAGTGCCTAAACATCAGAATGCTTCTGCAAAAAGGAAGGTAATCATCTACTCATCATCAGCTGCTGGGCAAGGGACAAAACTGAGACCCAGATTTCTGGAACACAAGTGTTTGGAAGAGTGGCTAAGGGAGATGAAGTTGTTGGGCTTCGAAAAGAGGAAGCTCAGGGGAGATCTCATCACTCTCTACAACTGTCTAAAAGGAGGGAATAGCCAGATGGGTGTCAGTGTCTTCTCCCAAGCAAGAAGCAATAGGGCAAGAGCAAATGGTCTCAGATTGCAGCAGAGGAGGTTTAAATTGGATATTAGGAAATATTTCTCTGTCAAAATGGTTTCCAAGCAGTGCAACAGACTGCCCAGGGTAGTGGTGGAGTCATCATCCCTGGAGGGATTTGAAAGACATTTAGATATGGCACCTGGGGACACGGTTTAGTGTGGACTTGGCTGTGTGAGATTCATGGCTGGACTCAGTTTTAATGGTCTTTTCCAACCTGAATGATTCTATGATTCTATAAGACTTAAATTACATAGACTTAGACTTTTAGTAAAAAAAATTCACTATTAGGAGGAATGAGTTGTGGATAATTTCTTGAGCTGCTGCCTTTGGTCCTGTTTTTCCCCTGCAGTTAGTATGGGAAGGCAGAGATGCTGCAGTATGGAATTGGTATGAAAAGGTGTATAGGGCACTGCTCACAAATTTATGCAAATATATTAGTGTTAAAACATGATCAACAAACTTTTTTCCCTCCATTAATGTTATGCTCAAAGAGGAATTACAGCAGCAATATTTTTAAAGATGCATCTCTCCTCCCTAGTGGTACATACCCACCTAGAAAGATGTCCTCAGTCCCTGGAGGAGTAATAACCTAAATAGCTGTGTAGCAAAAGGATTTGGCAAGAAACATCTAAACAGTTTAGATATATCGTGTGGTATGTTTTCAAAAAGATTTTATGACATTCATTTGCTACAAAACTGTACATAAACTGCAGAGAGTAGTTTAGGTGAGTCAGGAGGTCCCTGTCTATGCCCCTGTGAAGTCAAGAATGTTAAAATATTTAGTCCTACTGTTAATCTAATTACTGTTGATAATTTTTGCTTTAGAAGTGATTTAAAATCTCAGCTTTCATTAAAACAGATTTCTAAACCTCACAGTTTCAGAGGAAAAGTTGCAAAGATGACACAAGCAAAATTTCATGAATGAGAAAAAAAAAAAGCAGAGAAGAGAAACAGCAGAGAACAAGAAAAAAAAGCCCAAGGAACAGCAAAATAAGAAACAAGAAGGGAGCTCTAATACACTTCAGGGCAATTGAATAAATTATCATGGATCTGGACACACACTTACTGGCAAAAACTGTCCACCCGTGTTTTGCTGGAAGTAAGCAAATCTGTCGAAGGAAGCCTTTTCCCCTTATTATATTCCAAGCAGCAATTTATAGAAAGAATTTCTTAAGCCACACATCTATGGCATCTACAAATAATGTAAATATAACTCAGCTTATATTTACTACATGAAATGCACAATTTTATGAAGACTGTTCAACGAAGAGATTTCTGACACAGTCAGCTGGTGCTGGAACAGCAGAAGAGCTGTGCTCTTTCATGCTTTTTGAAGCATGTTGAAACAGGTGCTTGACAACTTCTAGTTTGTTTTCGAGTGAGAGAGAAGAGAGGTGGTGGAGGAGAGCTGTGCACACCAACAGGACGATCTGTCAGTGCTCTTTGCAGCCCTACCAAGTAATCTGGTTATGTGTGTGTTGGAGAGGGCAAGCAGACAAATTTCAAAGGGTGAATAGTGCTAGAAATAACTGCATGAGATAACCTAACCTTGAAATTATAACAGCCCGTAAACAACCAAGTTGAAATTGCCTGGTTTGCTTTGCTAGGGGTGTCAGTCAGGTGCCTGCCTACTTTATTGCTTACTCTACCTTAGAATGCAATAATGAAAAACCAGTTTCTAAGGAAAGCAGCATGTGTCAGTGAACTTATTTACGTAGGTGTAATGTCAATATCACTGAGGGGACCTTGCCTCCTGGTGATAGAACACCTTTGAGATTTCACAACTGGTTTCAGAGTGCCTTCGCCACAAAACTCCCAAGGATGAGGTTCCAGCTATGACTAATCCCATTACCAGCCACCACAGCAGGGAGCACATCTCTCTGTACTGTTGTAACGTGGCATGTTCTGGTTTCCATTCAGGCTAATTTTTTTCTTTTTTTCAAATTCAATGTATTTTGGGTCACTATATTATTACTGGTGCCTAATAAACATTTCTATTCTCAAACATAAAAGACTTGAAATCTAGGAAGCAAAGAATTCCAAAACATTTGCCTGAAGAACGGCATCAAATCTTTGATGTAAATAACTGCAGCCCCAGACTCCACCTGGTCCTGGATGCACAAGGAGCAGAGCCAGCGGAGGGAGGAAGCCACTACAGCTGGGCTGAGAGGAGAATCCAAGGGAAGAAAAGGCAGCAGTTGTGCTTAATTGAAATGCAGACTGCCTGCCAAGTTCTCCCACTGCACCAGGAAGTATTTTTTAATCAGTTAAAAAAAAAAAAGGAAAAAAAAGAAGGAGGCGGTGAAAGGAGAATGGTTATTGGAAACAGGGTGAGTTCTTTATTATTTGGCATTTTCCTAGAAGGATGGATTGTCACTTAGAATATTATCTTTAATACTTTTGGAAGTAAGAAAAATTCTCAGGAGGAGTTTAACACAGGTGTCTTACAGAAGGTTATCTCTTGTTTACAGTACATTTTGATACTGTCTTTTAGGTGCTGAAACAGAGACAAACAGGCACCTAAATAACGTGGTACCACAGTTTGCAGAAGTCATGAATTATTAACTATTTCCTGTTGACTTTTACATTATGTTAATTTGCTTCATGTTGCACATCTGTCACACATGCCCTCCCATTCAACAAAAGGGAAAAAGGATTTATGCAGAGTTACCCATGCTTACATGTCATCAACATAGCTAATATTATGATAAAACAGGTGAAATCTTCAGAGACATTACACCAGTTACTCTGCCTGAGCAACAGCCTATGCAACTTGCCTTGCAATCCTCACTTTCTAAAATTATTTTCCTCACCCTATCACTTGTTTTTTAAATTTAAGTTAAAAAAGCCCAACTAGATGGAAAAAAATTAAATTGATGCTTTATCACAGTAATCTTTTGTTCTTTTGACTTGTCTGATTTAGGATTATCTTTGAGCATGTTTTCTTACACAATCACCCAGTTATCACGGAAAGAGTAAGTAACCACTTATCAAATGAAGATAGTCAGTTTGAAGGTTCTTGTTGGCTGCAGTGGGAATTAGATCAAACCTAAGTACTAGACTGCAGGAAGACAAATTCCACAAGCAGGCAGCAGTGGAATGCTGCCTGCCTGATGGAGCATACAGGCAGTGCTGGTCTGCATGCTCCATTAGCAGATACGGTTTTACACAAGATCTTTATTATCATTAGAAAATCTGACAGAGATATGGATTAATCCCATCCTAACACTTTATTTCCAACTTTATCAATCCTATAAATGCAGAGACTCCATCTAAAAGCAACAGCTTCCAATAGCAGTGCAGACTAAACCTTTGTTCGTGTAAAGCATGAACACAAAGGTAGAAATTAAGTTATGTGTCCAGTGCATATGGCTACAGTAAAAGAGGGCATTTTCTTCTGCATTTATTTACCTAAGTCTCATTTGCCAGTACCCAGCAGAGGAAGGCTGAATGCATGCAGCTACCCCATTACTGTGGATCAGATGCCTCCTTTCAAGTTAGCAACCTCGTGATAAATGAACTCAATTAATATAAAATAGGTAGAATTTCCTGCCCTGGAAAAATTCAGTTTAAATACTTGTAGCTCAGTAAGACAGCAGTACAAATATGCATCTTCTTCCTCCACACCTCTTTGAACAAATATCATGGTTTTCACATGCTTATAGTATCATGGGAGGGTTTGGGTTGGAAGGGACCTTAAAGACCATCTTGTTCCAATGCCCCTGCCATTGGCAGGGACACCTTCCACTCACCCAGGCTGCTCAGAGCCTCATCCAACCTGTCCTTGAACCCTCCCAGGGATGGGGCATCCACAGCTTCTCCAAGCATCCCATTCCTGTGCCTCACCACTGTCATAGTGAAGAATTTCTTCCTAATATCTAATCCACACCTACCCTCTTCCAGTTTGATATGTAACCCATGACACCAGTGGAAATCCCACAAGCATGACTCCGACCAATAATTGTATTTTTACCCTGTTTTTTATTTTGGGCTTCCTCTGTGTTCATTAGACATATTAACCCTGGCTTACTCGTAGCAATGCCAAAAAAAGCCTTACAATGTACTAGAGAGGTGTGTTGCACCAGAGAGCCTGCCTGCCACCGAAACACCAAACTTCCTGTTTTCAAAATGCACAAGTCTAAAGCACTGAGTCATATGAAGATACTTCAGGCAGAGAACCACCATATTTGGTTACTTTTATAGTTTACCCCAGGCTGGGGGGATTTTGGCTCAGGGCCATGGAAAAGAGACATGGACATTGAGTGTTTCTCTGGATTGAGGGCTCTGTATGGATGAGTCCCTCAGCTGTTCACATCTTTGCATTCTGTGTACACCATCTGTGCACCCAGATCCTGAGAGACAGAGGCCCTCTCCTGTTTGGGAAATATTTAAGGTCTTATTCCTACCAATAATGATTTATATCAACTAACTCTGAGGGCACCAAAATCCGAGAGTTCTTACAACTACACTGATAGCATAAATAGTTGATTGTGAGGTTTTTTGTTTAGTTGCATTTTTTGTTGTTGTTTTGTTTAAATCATGCGAATACATGGCAAAGAATAAAAAGACAGCACCCTTCCAAAACCAGGAAGTGCACACATATCCTCCAACAAAAATCCAGCTCCTAGAATTGTTGTCTTCTCTGTCATGAATCCTTTCTCCAGGGACAACCAAGGTTTGATTTGCTTTATTGTCAAACCTTAATGCATGGATTAAACTTTTTAAAGAATCTTTAATACAACCACATTAATCAAAGGAATGTCCTTTCAGAGCACGTGCCCACAGCAGATCAAAAGACTCAAAAAAAATCTATGAATTTTTTAAAACACTATTTTTAAAAATGTTAGCTAAGGGTTTATGACATGTAGCTATTCATCAATATTTTAAGAGATGGACTATCAGGCAGCAAAGCAAGAGCTCTGCTGTGAGGCTGTCAGAAGAAGAGGTTTGAAAGTTCTGATGTGGTATAGCCAATATGTTTTTGGCCAGATAAGAATATTGGCTGCTGTTAACCATTTGTACCCCACCACAGGGGGGATCTGCATGCAGGAGCTTGTGGATGTGTCTGCATCAGCACATACAGCTGTGCTAGTTAAGTCGGGTTCATAGGCAACTATTTCACATTGTAAGAAGAGAAAACAACACCACAAGAGAAGAAAAAAGAAAATAAATAAAGTCTTGAAATTAGAAAGGCCAGCTCACTTAGCTCTGCAGCATAAAGCACATGCTCCATCTTAAGTACATGAGCAATTCCCATAATGATTCCTGCTTGAACATAAGTGTGTACTTCAGTGCTTGCTCTTGGATCATTAATTTCCAAGTCATTTATCTAAAGACATTTCTTAAGCAAAGGGAATTTGTAAGAAATTACCTTCTTTTTCATTATTGGGAAAAGTAAACAAGTGTAATTTCCCATTCTCCCATACCTCTTGTTTTAAGAAAGTCTCACACTGATATATGACATTTATTTAAAAACAAACAATTTCAGGCAAAGAAAAAACAGTATTTGTTTTAAAGAGGGAACAATAAAAAAATGGCATATTCATCTCTCTTTCAATAACAATAATTATTATTTTCAATAATAATATTTATTATAAGAGTAGTTAACTATATAAGCAGTAGCACTAGAATTCTAGGATCTTGGATTCTTTGTCAAGTAGTGCATGCAGCTGAAACTACCAGTGCCCTGAATGTTTCACAACCACGTGACATCCTTTCACAGGCCAACAGCTTCCCTTTCTGCCAGAAAAACACACTAAAGATTCGTTTGGAGCGAGGATCTTAATTCAAAGCTTTCCTTGCATGCTCCTGTGTGAGAGGGTGTACTTGCTAGGAGGTGAGACATTAAGATATCTACATTTAACAAGAGCATCTCAAATTTCAAAAACTGTATACCCTGAGCACTTCTAAGATGAACATAGAAGCTAGTTGGTAGGATGAACCCCTGGAAAGAATTAGGAAATAATTTTTAAAGGAAACTTTAAGGTAAGAAATGCAAGCTGAAGTTCCAACAGCAATTATCACTGCTGCTATTTACAAAAATCTTTTACTGAAAAATATATCGCCTGCTGCAGAAACCACTGAAGCCTCTGGAACTTTGGGGGCAGCAAGTGGGTGGATTGCTGCAAGTTTCAGGATTGAGACATTTTTTACAAAGAAGTGGAATGGTAGGACAAGGGGAATGGCTTCAAACTGAAAGAGAGTAAGTTTAGATATTAGGAAAAAATTCTGTACTGTGAGGGCAGTGGGGCACTGGAGCAGCTTGCCCAGAGAAGCTGTAGATGCCTCATCCCTGGCAATGTTCAAGGCCAGGTTGGATGGGGCTCTGAGAAACCTTGTCTGGTGGGAGGTGTCCCTGCCCATGGCAGGGGGTTTGGAATTAGACGATCTTTAATGTCCCCTCCAACCCAAAATGTGCTGTGATTAACCCAGGAGGAAACAAACCAAGAAAAAAAACATATTAAGTACATAAATCTGTGCCAGTATTAAGGCTGCTCATCTCAAAGGCTCCAAGCAGCGTGCAGCTGGTGCAGAGGAGTGACACAGACCTCTTCTCTGTGGTTAAAGACAGATGCCTCTGCTTATTCCCCCTGGCTTCTCACCTACCTGAGTGAAGGCACTCCAGAACTGTAGTTTGATTACTTCTAGGGCAGAAAGTTATTGTGGGATCAAGACTAAAACCAACAATTGGCTGGCAATTCCAACTATTGCAATGAGAGCAATACCAGAAGTTCCTGATGTTTGAGAACATGTGCCTGCAGCTACCTCTTCCACAGAAGGAGAAACAAACAGCCTTCTCTAAAGCTGAATGCTGGGGCGGGGGGGGGGAGAAATAAAAATCACCACATCACCGCTTCTGTTAATTTTCTTAAGATCTTGGCTTTTGAGCTCCCTGGGATACCTCAGGAAATGTGGGTTTCCTCATCCAAACCAGTCAGTCTTGTAAATTGGTACTGTAGAAACCAGCAGCGGGTGTGGTTAGCTCATAAAACCACTGGAGAAATAAACTGCAGAGGCTCTCTAGCAATAGGATCAGCATTTAGGGCATGGGAATAGCCACAGGCACCACAACAAATTCCCTTGTCTCCGAGGGGAAAACGACACCACTCCTGATCCAAATCTAAATTACCATACATCAACTACAAGCTGATCCCATACTAGCTTGTTGCTTTTCCAGCATTTGTCTGGAATTGTAGGCACATGGGACCACCAGCTCCACACTCTTTCTAATGCCTGTCCCAAAAAGGGCAGAGGATCAGGAGACAGATGCCCTCTGCCTTGACAAGCAGCTCTGGGATGCAACATCTATTCAAGCACACTTTAAACCAGAGGAACGGGGCAAGAGCAGCAGCCACATCAAAGGCCACAGCCCCATTCCACGAGAGCGGTGGAATAGAGAAGGTGTTTTCTTGTACCTGAATTCTGAGACTAAAAAAAGAGGAAGGTTGATGATAAGCTTTTGAAATTCAAAGTAGGATAAAAAAGAAGTGATCTTACCACAGAACATCTGCATTGTTAATGTAGTTGAATAAACATTTTGGGTGTTTCCTAATGGGATTTTCTGCTAATGGGTGCTGATAGGCTGCCTCTAATGCTATAAAAGGGCTTGGGAAAGCTTGCTGTACACTCTCAGTACACTCTGCCCACTGACAAGCAGTAATGCAGCACAGGCCCTCTTCCACTATCGCCTGCAAGTTTACTTTCTACCTTCATTGCTTTGGACTGCATCCGTTCCTGCTCCTAAAGCATTCTCCACCTTGGACACTCTCTTTATAAAACAGATCCTCATTAAACTCAAAGGTCTGCACGTGCTTCTATGCAGAAGTGGCTGAACGAGTGAACTGAGAGCAGGTGAAAAAAACTTAAGGTACTCTATCTCAGCAACTCAAGTGTAAGAATTAAGAGAAATCACAGTGAAAGAAGTTCACTTTTAGCCATTTACTGCATACTATTTAACAGCTAAATTCACTTTAGCACCCCTTTAATACTGCCATAATCTCATCTCTTTAAACTGGTGTCACATTCCTGAGATTAGGGAGGCATTCAACTAGATGGTTGAAAATGAAGATCACAGAGCAGTTTTGTCAATAGTTGTATAATTATTCCACCCTAAACAATAAGACTTTCTGGAGTTCAGTTTGAGCAGAAGACAAACAAAATTGACTCCAAAGACTCCAATATATATATATATTCTTGCAGAACTCTGAGCCAGTGTTAATCAATGAAGATCAAGATCTTTAATGGACACTTAGGCTGAACAATACTGTAAGGATCTGTCTAGAACAAAGCCAATGGGTTTAGTTAAGCCATAGGAATATGTGAACAAGAAGTGATGCTTCAGCTTTTTTGCTTTTTTTTGATGAATGTTCTCTTTGGGATCAATGGCAAGATCACAGTGTTCTTCAAGAAAAGGATAAAGTTACAAAAGACCAAATTTCCCTCAGTATTTTTTGAATTGTATTGAAAACAGGTTTGGATGGCATCTTAATCATCATTCACAGATTACGTGTTGAAGAGAACAGACCCAGAAAAGGATTAGAAATAAGAACAATGTTAAATGGAATTGAACCTAGGAAAACATCAGCTATACACAGTGTTTGGAAGGAAAATAATTTGACAAATGTTTATTAAAACACAGTAACATGGAGGAGTGAATTTCAGAGCTGGTTCTGTTTCATCCCTGCTGCAAAGTTGCATCATTTAAATTAAATTCCAGCAAGAGCCAATTTGTCCCATGCAGTGAGATCAGGCACCACAACATGAGAACAACACAACCAAGTTTGGTCTTTAGGGGTCTGGATTCAGAAAGGGCAAAAAGCATTTCTTTGCAAGGCCAATGACAGTCCGGCAGTATTTTCATCTGAACTTCAGAAAGATGTAAACAAACATGAGGGACTTCAGAGAAGAGCTTCAAAGCAATTATGTGGTTGCAAGAACTGACTAAGACTTCTTCAAGAGAGCTAAACTTATCCAGTCCAACTGAGCAGTCTCCCGCAGCAGTGGGAGACAGACCTGGGAATTTTTGAGAGTCTTCATCTAAAGTCCAAAACATGAAGGTATTTGCAGAAATACAAATCAAAACATGGGGTAAAATTAGACACTAGAATGTAAGCTGGCAGGGAAAAGTATACCCCATAAAAAAGCGATTCTGCTGTGAAATAAGTAGCCAAGGAAAGCAGCTGCCTATCAGTCCAGATTAGCAGGTACTGACAACCAAATCTGATGGGGGTTATTTACTGGAATTGCACAGAGCCCCAGGCAGCAACACAATTAGCAAACTGAAAAGGACCTGAAGACACACTTCTTGGTGTTCCCCAAATTAAAAGCCTAAAGCATCTCCCTTCCTAAGCTTTTGAAATAGCAACACGTTGATTATTTCAAGCATCTGAATGCTTCACTAAAATTCCAAATCTGCTATCTTATGCAGAAGGCTCTTCCTAATAGGAAAGCCGAAAAGGATTGCTATAATTGATAAGGGAAAAAAGTTTTGCATGTATTAGCTCAGTTGCAAATCTATTTCATTTAAGAATGTAGAAGTCATTGGAATACAGCTGTCAGAGCATATTGATCACACTGTCAGTACTGAGGCTTTTTAGGTTCACAGAAAGAGCAGACAAATGTGGGAGGGGGAGAACCTGTAATTTTGCTTTCTGCTCTTTCTGTGTCTGTAGAATTGACTGAAGTGAACATCCACTTTTAATTGTTTTTGCATGTAATTACATTAGCACACCTGGGCATATTACTGGACTGGTGTCTCATAGAGAAGTCACATTAGCAGGAACAACAAACTACACTGATGTTGCATTTTCCAGTTCCGAGACCTATGTCTTACTGAAAACCGGCAATCCAATTCCTGCATCTTATTCCAGCTTAAAATAAACCCTAATTGTGGTCAAATTTTGTTGTCTGTCAACTTTAGGGCACACAAATACACAAATATAGCAATTCTATATACACAAATATAGCAATTTCTATATCCTTCCATTCATATTGGTGAGAACCATTTTACGTCAAATCTTCCTCCAGTTTCTCTGTCCACCCCTTAACTTCATGTCCCTGCCTATTTTCACTTTTGTTCAATTTTTTCCTCCTTTGGGAACAATAACTGTGGCACAGAAACTTTCCAGTTACATTTGTTTTTCCCTTAGAAATTAAAATGATAGGCACTGGTAGGGGGAAAGGACTGCACAGTAGCAATTACGCTCATGTTGACTACATCATTTGGTCTGTGTGTTTTGGTTGCTTTCTGAAGGTCCTTTTATTTTAGCCCCAGGCCTACTTGGCTGCAGTAGGTCACTTGTTTCTGACAGCAATAAAAATAAAAATAAAAAAGAAACAGTCCTGAAAGCAGCATTCTTTTTTTTTTTTTTTTTTTTCCCCCCTGAGGATGTTGTTTTCTAGCCTGTCTCAGTTTCCGGTTCCCATGAACCAGTTTGTCGCTGTTGTGTTTGGATTCACTGCGCCATAAGAAAATGTTAAAAAGACTTGCTTGCTTTTAAGGCAAAAGCAAGACAGATGTTAATAGAAAGCCACTTTGATTTCCATGCTTTTAAAAAACATATCTAATTTTCCAGCTTTTTTCTCCATAGTCTTACTTGTATTCCAGAAAAATCCCTGTCACCTTTCCTGATATTTGAGAAGTACAGAAGGGCCAGGGTTTGCTTTATGCAGCAAGTCACTTTCCCTAAGGATGGTGCAGCTCTGCCAGGAGATCCTCACTAGGATTTTGCCTGTTGCAACCAGGATTTCAGGAAGTATGATCCTGCCATGGCCCCACCATCTAGCTAGGAGGTCACATCTTCAGATCCAACCCATCCCTCTCTGCTCCAGAGAGAGGTCAGGGGATAAGAGTGCGACTGGTAACAAAAGCCCAAAGAACTGTTGCTCTGTGGCAATGGTGGCTTGTGGAAAACACACTCACAGATATATAGATATAGGTCTAGTTACTCTCTAGTCTTCAGTCATCACTGCAGGACTAGGAAAAAAAAAAAAAAGGTTTTTGGCTTTGGTTTCATTTTTATATACCCTCGTTTCATAAGCTGGAATATGTGACCCTACTTCCATTAGTAGGCTGGAGTGGATGATCCAGTGAAGCCCTTTCCAACCTGAAATATCATCCTATGACCCTAGAAAGCAATTAAATGCTCAGTCCAGCCCCCACCTCAAATAGGTTTTGGACTTGACTGATTTTTATCCAGCTTAGCAAAGAGGTATTAAAAGAAAATTAAGGCCCTGGGAGTTATTTTTATTTGGGAGTTGGTTTGTTTGGTTTGGGTTTTTTTGTTAGTTTGTTTATGGGGGGAGGAGGTTTTTGTTTGGTTGGTTT